>JARTUT010001777.1:0-297260 GCA_030674115.1 Micraspis discolor
GGGTGGTATTTACTTTGGGAAAATTTATTTGATGTTGCTGGGGTAAAAGCCTCAGTGATATATCCAGTGATATATTACATATTCTCAGATTTCATTGTCGGAGCTTTTTCCTCCAGAAGATATTCTCATTTTTTCATTCACTCAAGGGCAAGCAATCCCAAAGTTGAAGTTAATGGTAATCAATTACGATGATACCTACGACCCTTTTCGACTCATTGAAACTTTGGGGTGGCAGTCGAAAGGAAACTACAGGATACTTCCCATCTCCTGGCACTCCGTATTCGCCTCGAACTTAGGTAAATTCATCGGAATTGTTGATTTACGGTGGAATAATGTATGAGGAAAGCACTAACGTGAGGTCAACCTATGTAGCTAATTGAAAATAACTACTAGCCTACTTTTGATTGGTTTTTAGGAGATGGGAATTTGAGCTTCGAACAAAACTTGAGGAAAATTGTAAGTAGCCATTTTTAATATGGGATATAGGTTTGTTCATTAATCATGGCACTATTCAAAAGTAAGAGAAACACTTTATTTAGAAGAAGCGGACGAAAACTCACGCCAGTGCTTTCCTAAATTTCAAAAAGAACGTCTTAATATTCGAATAAATTTGTTTTGGGCTCTTGTTACATTAGAGGAAGAACGCGTTCAAACTTCTTACATCTCGTACCTTTTTCACATTTTTTTAATTCTCGAAATATTCAAATTGCTTAACAAGTTACGATATCTCATTGAAATTGAAAAATCTGACATAATTTCTACTCCATCATAACCATGGTTTAATTTCCTCTCAAATTATTAAAACAAAAAAACGGAGGAAAACATTTCGAATTTCCTTTAGTTTTTGACATAAAAATATTTCCTCTCCAGAAGTCTAGCCTAAATAGTCTATTTTTAATGACATACAAACTTATTTCAACGTCACATGAGTTTGGAGACCTGCTGCGGTCTTGATATCGAAATATAGAGGAAAACTGCAATTTTCCTCGGAAAATTAGTACCTGAAATATTTTCAGCGCCTCAGTAGATGGCAAATTGTGGCTAATGGATTGATCGCCATCATGCAAGGAGTGGAAAAAGTCGAAGTGATCGAGGACGGAGAAGAAATTAGAATTGAGAAGGTCGAAAATGTAAAAGCGTGAAGACTTACCTGAAGGAATACTGCGAATACTCCAGTATACAGGGCTTGAATTATGTGGTTGCCGAAGGAATTTCCATTTTCGAGAGGTGAGTATTTATCTGATATTTCGATATTATAATTTAATATATATGAATTCAATAAAATTTATCGATAACATTAAATAAATAGTGAACGAATAAGTAATATTTTTAAGCACTGGGCTATTAATGACTATATAATATAAATATATATTTTCCTTTTCGATTCTAAGTAATCAGCCCTTACTGGAATTCAGATTGATTTAATAAACCTTGATTTCTTTGTATTGATACTTTTTCTGTGGTTTCTAAGTCGTCTATTAATCGACATACCTAACTATGATTCTACTAGAAAACCATTATTCAAGTTTACATGCCGAAAAACATTGATTCGGATTGTTTTGACGGAGTTTCTTTATAAATAATCTGAAATTCAAAAAACGCAGTTAACTCAGAATCTAAACAAAATAGGTTTAGAGAAATGTATGAAAAATTTTAGAGTGAATTGTTTGTATTCTGAAAATGATAAAATATACTGGAAGTCTTATTCGAAAAACAGATTTCTTCACTATTTTGTGAGTTGACAAATGGTAATTTCTTTCGACCACTCTGTAAAACTAACAGTTAAGATTCGAAAACGGAGATGAACATCATACTATAAACTAAAATCATGCCAAATTTCGAACTGAAATCTCGGATATTGAGCGAAATATAGTAATTTTCGTGACTCTCAAATTTGATAAACAGCGGGACTGAAGTAGAACATTTAATCCTGAAGGTAAAAATAAAAATAATAATTTACCTGAAGGATTAAATGTACTTCAGTCGCAAGGTATATACGATACTTTTGAATAAAATTAATAATAATTTTCTTTATTCACCCAACAGAAATATCCCAATTACAGGGTAAAGTAATAAATATTTGTACATTATAACGTGTTATAGTATTTATAAAATAATATGAACTAAAAAGAAAACAGTTATTATCTGAAACCATAAATAATGAGAAAAACACTCAAACCCTGAATCCCACATAATTCAAGTCCCGAAGCTAACCAAACACATCCATTCCCAGTCTGTCAGCACTCCGACATATACTATAAATGGGAGATCGTTCGAACAAATTGTATGCGCTGTAGGCAAATAAAACGTACTCTTAGACTTTGATACCAACCTTGGAACATTGGGCATAATTTTGGACAGCAAATAAGGACAGTCAACCCGGAAATCTCTGAGCAAATCTTGCACATTGTTCTTCACACCCCCCAAGCAAAGATGGTATTCTCATCTCAACCTTGACGTCTGATAAATCTGCTCCACGCTCAGGAAACCTACCAGTATGCCTGAATATAATGTATTTGAAGAACTTGCTGTGTATACGTTCCAATTGCATAAAATGACAATTGTAAATGGGAAACCAAATCAAGTTAGCGTACTCTAGTTTACTGGCGACATGTGTAAAATAAAATCTTCTGAGAACAGATAGATCCCCGAATTCTGCCGTTGCTCTTAGTACGAATCCCAATGTTCTACTAGCTCTGGTACATATCTCATCAATGTGTAGAATGAAACTTAAAGTAGAATCAATCAAGGCCCCAAGATCGTGAATCTGATCCTTCATGGCTATGAAATGTGATAGCCGAAATTGACTGGTTGCGATTTTCTAGTGAATGTGAGTTTAAAACACTTCTCCATGTTGAGTATCACACACCCCTTGTTGATATATTCTAGTCTTGAATGGAGCAATAATGAATCCCAAACATCCATTATCCTAAGGTAAATTTTAAAGTCGTCCGCAAATGCTAACGCAGGACATTTTAGAGAGGTCAGTACCCGATTTATGAAAATAATGAACAGTGGTCCAGCTAGCCCCCAACTGAAGATATTCCCAACGAATGAAGGAATAGCATCATCTCCTGCTGTTGGCTTGTCGGGAAACCTCAACATAATAGAGTGGATCTCTTCCCTAATAACCACAGGCCTCTTGGAACCATCGGTGACTGGCTTAACACATCTGAATCCCACTCCTCTCCAACACACTCCTGATGTACTGGACCTGAAAAATGCTCAACAAACAAATGATGTTTCATTACCGTGGATTATACCTGGGATCCTGATCATTTCCTGTATGTGACTGATAAACTTCCAGAGGTCAGCTGGGTTGTTCCTAAGATTAGCCTGTATAGAGGTCAGGTAGTCATTGTACGCAGAGCTTATCTCCGCTTTCACCATGGACCGCAGGCGCCGAAAATCAGCTTGGTACTCCGGTTTTTGAATTGGGAGCCACCTCGAACAATAAAAGTTCTTCAACTTGACATGGTGATCTACAGTAAACCATATGGGAAATCAACAGCTACCAGAAATGGATCTTTTGCGAGGGACATAATCATCAAAGATTTGAAATACCTGCTCATAAAAAAAAATCCATCGACTTGGTCAAATGTGTCTAGTACTCCCCAGTCAAAGTTACCAATTGCTGTCAACAATCCCTGGAAGTCAGACATTTTTGAAATCATAATGGGTGGTATTTACTTTGGGAAAATTTATTTGATGTTGCTGGGGTAAAAGCCTCAGTGATATATCCAGTGATATATTACATATTCTCAGATTTCATTGTCGGAGCTTTCTTCCTCCAGAAGATATTCTCATTTTTTCATTCACTCAAGGGCAAGCAATCCCAAAGTTGAATTTAATGGTAATCAATTACGATGATACCTATGACCCTTTTCGACTCATTGAAACTTTGGGGTGGCAGTCGAAAGGGAAACTACAGGATACTTCCCATCTCCTGGCACTCCGTATTCGCCTCGAACTTAGGTAAATTCATCGGAATTGTTGATTTACGGTGGAATAATGTATGAAGAAAGCACTAATGTGAGGTCAACCTATGTAGCTAATTGAAACTACTAGCCTACTTTTGATTGGTTTTTAGGAGATGGGAATTTGAGCTTCGAACAAAACTTGAGGAAAATTGTAAGTAGCCATTTTTAATATGGGATATAGGTTTGTTCATTAATCATGGCACTATTCAAAAGTAAGAGAAACACTTTATTTAGAAGAAGCGGACGAAAACTCACGCCAGTGCTTTCCTAAATTTCAAAAAGAACGTCTTAATATTCGAATAAATTTGTTTTGGGCTCATGTTACATCAGAGGAAGAACGCGTTCAAACTTCTTACATCTCGTACCTTTTTCACATTTTTTTAATTCTCGAAATATTCAAATTGCTTAACAAGTTACGATATCTCATTGAAATTGAAAAATCTGACATAATTTCTACTCCATCATAACCATGGTTTAATTTTCTCTCAAATTATTAAAACAAAAAACGGAGGAAAACATTTCGAATTTCCTTTAGTTTTTGACATAAAAATATTTCCTCTCCAGAAGTCTAGCCTAAATAGTCTATTTTTAATGACATACAAACTTATTTCAACGTCACATGAGTTTGGAGACCTGCTGCGGTCTTGATATCGAAATATAGAGGAAAACTGCAATTTTCCTCGGAAAATTAGTACCTGAAATATTTTCAGCGCCTCAGTAGATGGCAAATTGTGGCTAATGGATTGATCGCCATCATGCAAGGAGTGGAAAAAGTCGAAGTGATCGAGGACGGAGAAGAAATTAGAATTGAGAAGGTCGAAAAATGTAAAAGCGTGAAGACTTACCTGAAGGAATACTGCGAATACTCCAGTATACAGGGCTTGAATTATGTGGTTGCCGAAGGAATTTCCATTTTCGAGAGGTGAGTATTTATCTGATATTTCGATATTATAATTTAATATATATGAATTCAATAAAAATTTATCGATAACATTAAATAAATAGTGAACGAATAAGTAATATTTTTAAGCACTGGGCTATTAATGACTATATAATATAAATATATATTTTCCTTTTCGATTCTAAGTAATCAGCCCTTACTGGAATTCAGATTGATTTAATAAACCTTGATTTCTTTGCATTGATACTTTTTCTGTGGTTTCTAAGTCGTCTATTAATCGACATACCTAACTATGATTCTACTAGAAAACCATTATTCAAGTTTACATGCCGAAAAACATTGATTCGAATTGTTTTGACGGAGTTTCTTTATAAATAATCTGAAAAACAAAATAGGTTTAGAGAAATGTATGAAAAATTTTAGAGTGAATTGTTTGTATTCTGAAAATGATAAAATATACTGGAAGTCTTATTCGAAAAAACAGATTTCTTTACTATTTTGTGAGTTGACAAATGGTAATTTCTTTCGACCACTCTGTAAAACTAACAGTTAAGATTCGAAAACGGAGATGAACATCATACTATAAACTAAAATCATGCCAAATTTCGAACTGAAATCTCGGATATTGAGCGAAATATAGTAATTTTCGTGACTCTCAAATTTGATAAACAGCGGGACTGAAGTAGTACATTTAATCCTGAAGGTAAAGTTTACCTGAAGGATTAAATGTACTTCAGTCGCAAGGTATATACGATACTTTTCGTTCTTCCGGTACGATTTTATTAATTATTTCAATAATTTCAATCAGTTTTTTCTCTCTTCAACTCATTTAATAAACTGTCTTTGAAATAAGTTACCATAGTAACATTGCGTTGTGACAATTATAATTTAGAAACATTGTCATTACTAGTGTCATTGTAAAGAAACATTGTTATTGATAATTATTGGTATCATGAGTGAAGAAGGTGTATCTGATATTGATAAAAGAGCAGCCGAAGTAGGTGAAGAATTGTTACCACCGAAATCTAGAAAACTATACGAGCAGCAGTACGATGCTTTTAAAAAGTGGTTGCCGCTTAAAAATGTGAGACAACCTACTGAAAATGCGCTGTTAGTCTACTTCAATGATAAATCAAAAGCGGTTTGTGCCTCAACTCTCTGGGCACATTACTCAATGCTGAAATCGGTTATTAACATTAGAGAAGATATTGATGTAACTAAATTTCCAAAATTATTAGCTTTTTGAAGAGAAGAAATGAGGATTTAAGCCAAAGTAGTCAAGAATTCTCACGTCTGAGCAGGTAGATCAGTTCTTACGGGAGGCTCCGGATGATAAATATTTAATGCTTAAGGTAAATTTGAAAATGTGTTTATATTCAGAAATTTTAAGAAATCAAATTTTTGTCGGTTGCACTTATTTTGGTCGTTGCGGAGCTTGTCGTGGAAAAGAGTTGGTTGATTTAGAAATCGACGATGTGAGAGATTTGGGCGATTCTTTCCTAATTGCGATTAGAAACACCAAAAATAAAATGGACCGAAATTTTGTGATCAAAATTTTACCTTCAGTACACTTTAGTACCTGTCACAAGGAGTGAAGTTGTCACTTTAGGCCCGGAAGTACGAAAAAATTGTCAGAAATTATGCATAAATCAAAAACATTGAAGATAGATGTAGTCTGGTAAAATCATTTAATTTAATTGTTTATTGACAATCATAAAATGGAATACTAGGACCCATTTGAAATAACAAAGCTGTTGCCAGATTTTCATACAACGTTCATAGTAACGTTGATTTGAAAGTATTTTGAAATGTATAGAAAGGATATATTACTTCAAAACAAGATGGTGCTTCACCTCCCACAAGACCATAAAGATTGTTATAAATTAGCTAACAACCTTTGACAATGAATGGATAGAGCCAATAATCGCAAACGCTTGAATGAACACAGAAAAAAATATCCTTAAATGTTTCAGACACAGTTCAAATAATCATTTACGGTGCGAAGTATCGAGAAAAGGTATCAAGTGCTCTTTGCTACGGATTATCACGATGTGAGGGACTTATTTCAAAGTGGATTTTGGTTAAGTCATTACCTATTGGCCAAGTTTATCTGAATTAGGTCTCAAATTTATTTTTCTTTTGTTGCTTTTCTAATAAAATTATCAGACATAAAGCCGATCACGCTGCTTTTGGCAAAATGCGCAAGCTCTTAGGAATATTTGTCTTCAGCAGATTATTCGAATTCAATTTTCTCAAACATATTCAGTAATGAATTGAAAGAAAAGACAAAAAGATTTCTGAAGATATCAACAAGGAATTATAATGTACATTTTTCATTCAACCAATAATTTTTTGACGATTTCTGAATTTTTTTTAAGAATGTTTTTTTTGCATGTTTTTCCAAAGTTGAGAAATGAGAAAAATGATTATATAGTTATTCAGGAAATCAAATCTTTTAATCTATAGTCAAGAGGGTTGCCTTTCCTATTTTGGATTAGACAGCTCTAATGTTGCAATCTGCCAACTGACAGCTCTATCGTAAAGCTTTTTTTGAGGTTTTTGAGGAAAACCATTGATGCTGTGCGCCAACTGATTTCACAACGTCATCATGTGACGTGAGATTGAAACAACCTTAGGCATTAGTAGGACCATCATGAATTCAATGTAGAATGAATTTGTTCGCGTTGGTTCCCCACACAATTTGTCAATCGCTAGAAAAAAGGTTCGTGTCGATTGGACGAAAAAAGTGTTCCAAAAATACGAATGCGCTGCTTTGTCATTGCGACAGGTGATGAATCTGGGATTTATGCGTATAAGCCCGAAAGTACACAACAGTCGACTGTATGGGTGTTTCAAGATGAGACAAATCCAACAAAATTTTCTCGTACTCGAAGTACAAATGGTAGACTGTTTTTTTTTTGGAAAAATTGATCATGTCTAATGAAATATGGAACAGACAAATCCGTTTCCACCTAGAAGTTGGGTTGATTTATTCCAACGGTGTCTTAATAGACAAAGCATCCCCAACAATAATGGAGGACTCTAGTACACAACCAATTATATACATATACAAGAAAGGCACTAAAGAAAGTATGATAACTTAGAGGTAAAGTAGTACTCCAATAATGATTTCCAGAGTGGTAAGGCGGAAAGCTGTTAAGGGAGAAGAGATTGTTGCTGGAAGCTGAGTAGTAGCACATGGAGCAGAAGAACAGGTGGCAGTGGTTTCAGAGCGGGTAGGCTAACCATAGATCATCTGTTCACACTAACCCAAGTTGTTGATGTAAAGGAGCTGTGAATCAGAGACACACCTCCTTTGTAGACATGAAGATAGCTTATATGATAGTGTACCACAACAAAAACTGTGGGAAGCCTTGGAAAAACCTGCCATAGTGTGAATCTCATCAAGGCGTCACAAGAGTGTATACAGAAATAATTGGTGTCAAGTAAAAGAAGATCGAAAGTTATCAAGGGCTCTTGGTGTAGGAAAAGGACTGAAATAGGTTGCCGTTTATCACTCACCTTGTTCAAAATATACTTAGAACAAGCGCTTAAAACTAGGGAAGAGAGATGCTGATGCATGAACATCCCACTGAACGAATCCATCCTTTACACATTATGCTTCTACCTACGATCAAGTGGTTCTGGCACAAGATTACTACAAGACGTAGAACAGCATGACACGTAAAATCATAGGAAAAATACAGGATTTGTGGTCTGGTGCAAAACAGAATGATGTGTGCATTGGAGGAGAACAACAAGATTTAGTACACTGAATAGCAAGTCGTAAGGAAACTCACTAAGTACAAATATCTGGGAGTACACATAACAAATGACGGTAACATGGAAGTATGAATAGAACACCGCACAAACCCAACAGAACAAGCGCTGATTAGACAGTTAGTAAGGTATTTTATGGGAAAAGTCAGATATCCAGAAGGAACCAACACACAGTCTTTGATTCCATAGTTGAGAGCATTACAACCTACAAGACAGCGAAATATGGCCTCTAAAACAGAAATCACTGAAATTGCTGGAAGCTACGGATATGACCTTCATGACAGACGAGCCATGTCGGAAAATCAAAACTTGCCAGAGTGAGAAATGATATAGAATTAATGAAAGCAGATCATAGCATTAACCGAAGATATAACAGAGAAACTACTACGTTGGGAAGCAAACTTGGTCCAGAGAATGGGTGGTAACGAACGGTTCTAGAAACAGATATTACAGTGGATATCACCCGGAAGAAGGAGAAAAGAAAGACTCAGCACAAAGCTGGAGAGAAGGAGTAATGAGCGAGATACGATGGAGGTGAATGATGACGATCTTTGGAGGGACCGAGAGATGTGCGCTGGAAATTAGAAGACGTAGAAGAACGTTGTAAACTGGGATTGTATATATATTTGTAGAAAAATAAAAAAGAGTGTCAGTGTTTTTTTGGACACCTGAAGAAGCGGTTGATGCGTTCAAAGTGCATAGTCTTGGAGATATTCTCAATCAGAGGCAAAAAGTGCTTCTGATAATTGGTTCAAACATGTGCCAAAAAGGCTGGGTTAAGATCTTAATAGGTAATATTTAAAGAAACCATAGAGCGATCTTTGGATGGTTAATATTCATTTTTTCTTCTTTGATCCCGAACATAAAAGATATTGTTGATGATGGAGCTCGTGTTGAATGATTGTTTGAGCTATTACCATCATCTATTGTGGATGTAATGATTTCCGACGTTTCGATAGACATCTTCTATCTTTATCAAGGAGAAAAGTAAGAAACCTTTTTGAAAATTATCAATTTTCAAAAAGTCAATATTGACAGAAGTCATGAAAGAAAAATGAACGATGTTATATACTCATCTGTGATATGATGATCTTTTAAGTTGGATCGAACTATCGGCGTCCAAACTTCTGGCAGATCTATAGATGGAGCACTTATGGAATCAGGTGTTATTTTCATAAATGCTGCTTCTTTGATTTTCTTCTTGCAAGTTTTTCTTCTTTGGATATTATTGATGCTTCATCACTTTATACGATGATTCTCATCTACAGCATGTTGGACCAACCTGGATTTGTCGCTGTCTAGTACTCGTAGAAGCTTCTGATGTTCTTTTTATTCGTACATTCAGAGGGCGTTTAGTTTCTCCGATGTAAGATCTTCCGCACTCATAAAGGTAATTCATATATGCAGTTCTTTGTCCTTTGTGTCTCATTATTAGGCTTAACTTTTGTAAGTTTAGCTCTGATAGTGTCTTGAGTTTTGAATGCAGTCGTTATGTTGTATCTATTTCCAATTCTTCTCATTTTCTCCGACAAACCTTTTACATAAGGAATTACGGTTTAATGGTCTGATTTATATCTGTTGGTTCAGGTTGACTTTCTCTTGTTCGTCTAGCTTTTTCTAATATCTTTTGGGGTAGCCATTGCTTCTAAGAGTTTTCGAGATGTTACTTATTTCTTCATTTTGGTCTTCTTCAGTGCAACAAATATTTATTGCTCTATCAAATAAACATTTGCTACTCCCAATTTAGTGTTTAGTTGGTGGTTTGAATCAAAATGTAGATATTGTCCTGTGTTCGTTGGCTTTTTATACACAGTGGTTCTTGGGATTCCATTTTGTTTATGTACCAGTACATCTAAGAATGGAAGTTGTCTGTCTTTCTCGATTTCAATTGTGAATTTAATTGATTCCTCTTGATTGTTTAGATATTGAATGAATACATCTATAGTGTCTCTTCCATGTTGCCAAATAATGAAAGTATCATCTACATATCTTTTCCACAGTTTGGGTTTAAGTGCATATTTTCTAATGCCTTCTGTTCAAAAATTTCCATATATAAATCAGCTAAAATTGGTGATAGTGGTGAACCCATGGCCATTCCAAATTCTTGTTGATAAAGATGTCTTCAAATTGAAATATGTTGTTTCAATACAAATAGAAAGCATTTCCATAATTGCATTCACGCTTAGTGTAGTTCTTTCACTAAGGGTTTGATCTTCTTCAAGCTTTTTCCTACTATGATAAGTGTTTTATCTGTCGGAATATTAGTGAATAATCTGGTAATGTCAGAAGCTGACTATAATATCTTCTTTCCATGATTTCTTGATGTTTCATTATTTCTATGAAGTGTTTTGTGTTTCTCATCATCGATGTTGAATTACTTTTTAATAGTGATATAATTTTTAGCAGAAATTGTAATTGGTGGCATGCTGAATTTCTTGAACTCACAATTGGTCTTAGAGGAATATTTGCTTTGTGTATTTTGGTTGACCATATAAATGTGGTGGTTTACTGAAGTGAGGTGTAAGTCTTGATCTAATGGGTTAATTTAATGAATTATTAGAAGCAGGAAAATACAAAAGACTAAAAAAGGACCCACCACCACAGTTAAAAAAACAAGATTTACAAAATCCTTTATAAATATCGAAATGAATTTCCAGATCAATTCATTAGATCAAGACTTACACCTCACTTCAGTAAACCACACATTTATATGGTCTACCAAAATACACAAAGCAAATATTCCTCTAAGACCAATTGTGAGTTCAAGAAATTCAGCATGCCACCAATTGGCTAAATTTCTGCTAAAAAATTATATCACTATTAAAAAGTAATTCAACATCAATGATGAGAAACACGAAACACTTTATAGAAATAATGAAACATCAAGAAATCATGGAAGAAGATATTATGGTCAGCTTCTGACATTACCAGTTTATTCACTAATATTCCGACAGATAAAACACTTATCATAGTTAGGAAAAAGCTTGAAGAAGATCAAACCCTTAGTGAAAGAACTACACTAAGCGTGGACACAATTATGGAAATGCTTTCTTATTTGTATTGAAACAACATATTTCCAATTTGAAGACATCTTTTATCAACAAGAATTTGGAATGGCCATGGGTTCACCACTATCACCAATTTTAGCTGATTTATATATGGAAATTTTCGAAGACAGAGGCATTAGAAAATATGTACTTAAACCCAAACTATGGAAAAGATATGTTTCATTATTTGGCAACATGGAAGAGACACTATAGATGGATTCCTTCAATATCTAAACAATCAAGAGGAATCAATCAAATTCACAATTGAAATCGAGAAAGACAGACAACTTCCTTTCTTAGATGTACTCGTACATAAACAAAATGGAATCCCAAGAACCACTGTGTATAAAAAGCCAACGAACACAGGACAATATCTACATTTTGATTCAAACCACCAACTAAACACTAAATTGGGAGTAGCAAAATGTTTATTTGATAGAGCAATAAATATTTGTTGCACTGAAGAAAACCAAAATGAAGAAATAAATAACATCTCGAAAACAACTTAGAAGCAATAGCTACCCCAAAAAAGATATTAGAAAAAGCTAGACGAACAAGAGAAAGTCAACCTGAACCAACAGATATAAATCAGACCATTAAAACCGTAATTCCTTATGTAAAAGGTTTGTCGGAGAAAATGAGAAGAATTGGAAATGGATACAACATAACGACTGCATTCAAAACTCAAGACACTATCAGAGCTAAACTTACAAAAGTTAATTTAATAATAATGAGACACAAAGGACAAACAACTGCATATATGGAATTACCTTGCAGAGTGCGGAAGATCTTACATCGGAGAAACTAAACGCCCTCTGAATGTACGAATAAAGAACATCCGAAGCTTCTACGAGTACTAGACAGCGACAAATCCAGGTTGGTCCAACATGCTGTAGAAACAATAGAACAAAATATTTCATTATAGTTTTATTACTTCCTTTGCTCATGGTTTTGATCCTTCCGCTGGATTTTCCCAGGATTTAGAGTTTCTTTATTTCCAGGTACTTAGCATATGCTGTAGCTTATATGGACAACATCCCATACAAATTAAGTGGGAGTATAGATTATTTTCAATCCTTTCTCTTCTGAATAACCTTCAACTTAATCATTGCCAGTCACAATATTTTTTTTGGGTTATATTTCTTTTATATTCCTCCAAGGCTACATTTCCCAAGGTTGGATACATTTATGTATTTAATTTAAACATTTCCTATAACAAATATCCTTTATGAATTCCTGGTATTTTCTCTAATATATAAAATTCTTCTGTCACGGGGTGCGTAATCGAACTGCTTCGAAACGGCTTGACCGATTTTTGATGAAATGTTTTGTGCTTATCCGGTATCTATGAGAATCCGCCAACATCTATTTTTCATCCCCCTAAATGTTAGGGGTAGTCTACCCCTAATTTTTTTTTTTTTTAATTTTTTAGACAAAATTTTTAATTTCAATTTTTTTATGATACAACATACAAAAATACATACAATCCTCAATTTTCACCCTTCTACGATAAACCCTTATTTTTTAATAGCCATTTTAGTAATTTAATAATTTTTCCTCACCGGTCGAAAACTGATCAATCGTCATTTAATTAGTTATCCCCGCCAGATGTCTACAGGTGTCATTTCTGACCCAGTAAACAGCACGGAGTAGGGATGAGAACGAAGCCGGTTTCCTTTCTTTCTCACTCCCTACACAGTTGTCGGCCATCACAATGTATGTCATGTCAATGTATGTCATGTCAATGAATGTCATGTTAATAAAATCATTTATTAACAGTTGATAAAGCTTATCAAATATAAACAAATTGTTTTAACCGTACAAGCCAGCAATGCCAAAAAAGCGCAAAGGGGCCGATTTGAGTCGTCGAACGAGCAGTTCCATAGCCGTGCGAGATTTAAGAGCACGAAGATCAAGCGAACAAATTCGAGAAGACAATGCAAATTTGCATGCGAGAATGTCGCAGTTACGTGGACAACGATCACAAGAGGCACGAGATGAACAAAATCAACAAAGATAACTAGAACGAAGACAAACTCGCAGACTCATAGTCGACAGACATAGAGGAATTGATCAACAACGCCGACAAGTTCATCGAGCATTTACGTCAAATTCATTTCTTCGACTTGCATTCCACTACGAGCCTGATGTTGAATATTATATGCTCATTCCAAAGTGGTTATTGGTACTTTGGAGAAGGAATGCCCGCATTGTCATGCACTTAAATTTGAAAATGAGCCACTTGGGATGTGTTGCTCATCAGGAAAAGTACAACTAACCGAAATTGAAACACCACCTGAGCCATAGCACGGTTTACTTATTGGTACTGATCCAGATTCTAGCCTGTTCCTGAAGTCAATTCGCACATTCAATTCATGTTTCCAAATGATATCGTTTGGAGCAACAGAAATAGTCAGCAATGTTGCAGCGCACGGTCAACAATTTAATTCCACGTTTAAAATCAAAGGCCAAGTTTATACAAAGATTCCTAGAAATAACATACATGACAAAACAACGTTTGACGGGTCAGCTAGTATGATTATAAAAATTTATAATCATTTGAATTGATGCCAATTCATGCAAGTTTTACGATTTATGTTAGATTTGTTCATTTCTGATAACAGATGCAAATTATATTCAAACATTCAAATTACGAAGTAAACAGGATAAATTCTCCATCCCAAGATGCTTTTACTTCAAAATGGTCCTGAGGATAGTCCCGGAACCGTCAAAAAACAATCAGAAACAAATCCTGATGGAACATGAACATCGGATTGCTGTCAGAGAAAAACTGAACACCAAACACTGAAATGTGCATATTCCTCATCATCCGGAACAGTAAAATTTTGAACTCGAATAAACCTAATAAATATCATAACGCCACTAACCATTTTGTTCGACGCTCAGATGCCGTTCTTTCAAAACTCAACAAAAAGAAGGTATATATTTACCATCGAAAATCATACAGAAATTGATATCTCTTCTCTCTTGAGTTATCATTGTACCATCATTCGTTATTGGATGAATATAGAATATTCGTATCAATATTCACAAAAGATTGCAAAACTTATTCGGTTCACTGATATCCTCCCTAGATTTGAATAATTTTGGAGATTCTATCATGACAGTTGGTCGCTATAAAATTCTAAGGACTAATATTAATTCCTGATATTCTTCTGTCTTTCTTATTTCAGACCACGTAATTATTTCGATGCATCCGATAAACACGTTACTTGGGATCCAGATGATGGTTATCCAGATAATAACGCAAGTGAATACCCAAGAAGAGCCCTCTTAGCTGGAGCAATTAATTCATTGACAGCTGTTTTCTTCACTAAAACTGATGATATTCTTTACAACTGTAGGGATTTTGTATATCAAGGACTCAAGGTAATTATGAGTATAACTCAAAGACAAATTGGATATTTTAATAATTCCAATAAATTACCCACCAGTATTTTTGTCGCTCTTATTTAAATGAGCAGAGTAGTGCTAAATCTGCCCAAATATCTGAATTTTTCGAATATTTGGGTAAAAACGGAATCAACCGTTTTGTTTTAACTCACCGATGCTGAAACCGTAGTAAAAATTAAATTTGTACGTCCATCAGCCGTAGGCACGATTACGTCTGAACGGATTGGGCTAAATGAATGAAATATCATGGTAGGCTCCAGGAATCCATAGCTCGGATGAATTCGTTATTCAGTCAAATCGACCTAGTAGTTTCGGAGTAATGAGAAAAAAAATTGTCAAATAAATATGATGCATTATTCATAAGAATTCATTCTGCTGTCTTATTTCTGGAGAAATTATAAATCAAAATTGTATGATCACTCGTTAGTATTCTTCTGTGTAACTCTTGTGAGTAGGTCAAGGTTCTGTAGTGTATTGGTCAAAAGAATGAGACTGAGCCCTGGTTCTTTTTCAAGTGAAACATAATTTTCAGATTTTACATTTTCTGAATGATATTCAAAGAAATACTGAATTTTATGCATTTACTATATTATTCTGATATTTTACATTATTTTGGCCATATTGGCTAATAGAGAGTTGAAGGGTGTCGCAAAATTTTTTGTAGGTATATTTCAGATTCAATTCAACAATTTAATACTTTCAACATGATATTTCAAGTGAAAGTGCTCACTTGATGTTTATGGGGAGCTGGATCGCAAATCTGATCAAAAGTTTGTAATTTTTTTGTAATTGGTATGTTTTTCCATAGTATTTATATATTTCATTGTTTGGTGACCACTATTCTTACATAATTATTCATGGAATTGAAAACTATTTGTTTTACTACTAGTAGTATAACCTAAAGCCTAAAAGCAATCTGACCTCACGTCAGTGCTTTCTAAATTGTTTGTCTACATTTCGTTCGTGGCACACATAGTGAATTTTTCAGAGTAGCTTCGGTTTGCTCCATACTTCAGATGTTTTCGGTTTTTGCTCTTGATATCATCGAGTTCCATAAACGCTTGGAATTGGGATAAGGAACCTTTCTCGCCTAAGCAGGAGTGAAAAGCTTTAAGCTACTCGAGGATGTTTTTGTCGTCGTCGATTTACGGGATCGCCTCAATATCATAATGTAACATTTTTCAGTCAATAACACAAAAATAACAAGTCCTGCTACAATCACTTAATTATTTACACTCAAAATTATAATTAGCATACACAGAGAATTTATCTTCACTAGTTATCACTGAATTCGTGTATGTCACGTTTTTTTCAACAACTCTACCTCGTCTGCCAAGACAGCTACTTTATATAATATGATGACACACTCGGGAACATTCTAGAGCGTCTGAGTTCCATATTGTTCAAAAGATCTATTTATCCTCATTTTCTATGTGATTATTATTCTTATGTCGTGATACGGACGGCTACATCATTCATAATTTAATTTATTGCCGCTTCAATAGTTTGTCGGCGCATGCAAGGCAGGCAATGTCTGTACTAGGTATCATTACTCCAACGTTAGGAATAAAACAGAAGAGTAATTTGTTGGTTTCAAAACATAAGAACAGTTCAAATATTACAAATATATTATAATTAATAAATATATCATAAATAATGACATATATAAGAGTATAAGGGCTCAGAGTGGATCTATGGGAGTCATCACTCTCTTGGATGAACTATACTGGTAACTTATAACGGCTGATTCATTTAGAAGTATTTTTTTATAGAAATATTCAAACATTTTATTTTCTTCATTATTAATAATAGTAATAATTATAAATCACGATAACAAAATTCATTCTGTGACGTTTCCTGGTTAAAAAGCATTCACAGAAACGTGAGCATATTCGTAATTTGAAACATTACAAAATTATTTCTGCATCCGGTATTCGAAAGATTATACAAATTCTCTGTGAAATGCTATGATATGGCCATACTAACAGATGGCGCCAATAACGAAAGTATCCATATTATTTTCGAAAGTACCAGCCTCAAAAGAATGCAGTTAACATTTCATGACATTTTCTGCATAATCTGCGGTTTAACCCATTATCCTTCTGGCAATATCTTATTTCACCAGCATTATCTTCACTTTGAATTTAATTGTACAAGTCGCGGGGTTGGTCCGACTCAGGCTAAGTTCTTCTGGGGACCTAGAATCGGGGATAATGCATTTGTTTACCAGGAATACGGACGAAGACCGTGGCGGTGAAGGCGGAGAAGAAGTTCTTCGATACGGTTGATCCGGCGGAAGTGGCAACCAGGTTTCCAGGGTTGGTATAAAACCAAAAGGAAGGATTAGTCTCCATAGCCCTGCAAAGCCACTAATCTAGAGGAAAAACCGTCGCACAAACATTCTGGCTCCCCAGGTTTTAAGGGTTAAGTTCCTGTCACTTGTAAATCCGCAATCAACTGAAAAACCTAACAATTGCCTCGAAAAGAATGAATTACATGGTCAACGACATAAGCTACAGAAAGGATTTTGAATGTGGGCACTTGGAATGTCCAAGGATTGAGAGTAAAAATGGAAGAAATAATAAAAAAACTCCTCTTGGGTATTGAAGTAGCGGCATTAACAAAGAAACAAAGGAGATGATAAGGTCACCTGTTGTCATTTATGTTTTATTTGATGTTATTCATTTCCATCCATATCCAGGTTTCTTGGCTTCTTTTGCCTGGATTGCCCTGAAGAAGCCAATAAGCAGAAACACGTGTCGGCAAGTACCTTCCATCCATTTCCCATATTTTCTGCATTCCTGCGGTTTAACCCATTATCCTTCTCCAATATCTTATTTCACCGCATTATCTTCACTTTGAATTTGATATACATACATATACATGGATACAACATACAAGAAATTCGAGATCAGTAATCGACCATGTGATAACCTGACAGAATACAAGTTTTATAACACACGATGTGAGATCATATCGGGACGTAACATGTAGTTCGGATCATTATCTAGTCAGGGCAATGATAATACCTTATAGATCTTAGAAACTCTCAGAAAACAGCAAAGAGGAAAACGTTCCAACAAATAAACAATATAATGTCAACAGTCTGACCAATGAGAGTACTCAGAGATTATACCAGAATAAATTGGATGAAGAACTTCTCCAGGCGGTGGACCCGGTAGAGGTAGTTTATAGAAATATAATAGAAGGTGTGAAAAAGGTCGCAGAGAAAGCAGTCGGAACCAAAACAAAATGAGCCAGTAAGAACTTATAGTGGAACGAGAAAATCGAAAAATTGTTGAGTCAGAAGAAGAAATTATATCAAAGATGGTTAAACACAAAGGACCTGGAAGACATAGATCAATATTTGGAAATGGAAATAACAACCAGAAAATTGAGCAACAGAGTCGAGAGAGAGATTTGGGACCAGAAGTGTAGTGGGATCATCACATATCTGGGTGGAAAAAAATCTTCCGAATCATTGAAATTCATCAGGAACCTGATGGAAAACAGCTGTAATACTATAGAGTGTTGTTGACTGAGAACAGAGAGCAATATTTGTTGAATTCTTCAATGAGGGTTCTAGTAGAAGGTGACGAAATAACAGTGTCAGTTGACCGAGTGAAGTATGCGGCACAAAAATTGAAAAATGGTCGCGCAGCAGGTCTAGAAGGAATCCCAGCTGAAATCATCAAGTGTGGGTCGGAACAACTACCATATTTGAACAACTTATATTGTGTATTAATCAGTACTTGAATGGCGAGCCAGTTCCTGATGAGTGAAAGGAGTCATATATTTTGTCTGTCCATAAGAAATGGAACAAACTGGATTGTTCGAACTACAGCGGTATATTCGTAACCTGTACTCTGAGCCGTTTGTATGGAAGACTCATCTTGGAAGAGTAGGAAAAATCCGGGATTCCGGGTTGGAAGAACATGCACTGATAACCAATCTCAACCATACCCTCATAAGAGCTTAAAAAAATCTGTATGAGGGCACGACATCAAGAATGAAGGTCGGTAGCAGGTTATCAGAAAAGTTTCTAGTATATAAGGGCTGTATATCGCCTACATTATTTAAGATCTATGTAGTGTGGGCATTATACCAATGAAAAAGGAAATGTGGAGGAATGGGCATCCATATCGGTGAAACGTGCCTTTGCAGCCTACAATTTGCTGACGATCAAGTCGTCATAGCAAACGATAAAGTTGACTTGCAATACATGGCCAGAAAACTTCAAGAGGAGTATAGGAACTGGAGACTGGAACTCAATACGGAAAAAATGAAATATCTTGCTATAGGCAGAGCAATCTAACATCCAACTAGACGAAGATGAAGTAACATGATGCACCGTATACACCTATTTCGGGGTGGAATTCGACACGTCTGGAAAGGATGATGAAAAAATATAGAAGAGAGTTACACAGGTCGAAAGAGCTATAGGATGTCTGAATGGTGTGCTCTGGATTAAGAGCATCGGAAAGAAACGTGAATACAATATCTATGAATCATTGTTCAATTAGCTTAATTTATAGAGCAGAGACGTGAAGAATAACCCCACACAACCGAAGAACACTTGAACTTAAAGCTGAAATGGCCTTATTTGGAAGATCACTGGGTATATCTTGTTCAGATAGAGTGAGAAACGACGACGTGAGACAACAGATGAGAATAGATGGCTCGATAATGAGAAAGAACGAAGACAGCTCATGTGGTACGGTTACGTTCAATGAAAGGAAGAAACTTGACTACCCAAGATTGCAATGACGTGGGACACCAACACACCGTAGAAAGCCTGAAAACCCGAAGAAAACTTGGAAGGAGGAAATCAAGAAAGCCATGAGTGCCCGAGATCAGAGAGAAGACCAATGGAATATCCGTCGAGAATGGAAGTTAGGCATCGGCAACGAAGAAAAACGTTTTAAAACCGAGATATATATATATATATATATATACAAAGAGAAGATAATGCGGTGAAATTAGATATTGAAAAAGGATAATGGGCTAAACCGCAGGAATGCAGAAAATATGGGAAATGGATGGAAGGTACTTGCCGACACGTGTTTCTGCTTATTGGCTTCTTCAGGGCAAGGCAACCAAGAAACCAAGATAGGGATGGAAATGAATAATGAAAAGAAAATATAAACGACAACAGGTGACCACAACAGGAGCGAGCATCCAATTTGTGGCTTCAACCCTAGATACCTCTAGTTTTGGAGGCTAAACCGAGCATCGCCACGATGGAAGAATAAGCAACCAGTGTGATGCGACCAAAACCTAAGGATACAATTAAATTCAAAGAAAAGATAATGCGGTGAAATTAGATATTGAAAAAGGATAATGGGCTAAACCGCAGGAATGCAGAAAATATGGGACATGGATGGAAGGTACTTGCCGACACGTGTTTCTGCTTATTGGCTTCTTCAGGGCAAGGCAACCAAGAAACCAAGGTAGGGATGGAAATGAATAATGAAAAGAAACCGCTCAAACGTACGCACACCGATGATGCTGAACGTCCTGGTCGGCCAATAGGGCGACAGTCATGCTTAAGCATAACTGTCCACAAGCTTTTGAACACCTAAACCCAGTTTTTTTACATCCACATTTGCCACCACAACTTCTTGTGCAATTACAAAAGATTGTGTTCAGGAGGTCATCAGGTAGTGGTGGTAATAAAATTGTTATTGGCTGTAGTATATTATTTTTCAACTCCCAGCCCCATTGTTCTGGATCTATATCTCTTCCCAGCCAGGTCTGTATTTGATAATACACTCGATAAATATGATGTTGAGCTGCTGAAGAAGTAGGTGGTAATAAAGGAAATTTTACAGCTGCACTTTGTCTTCTGAACTCAGAAAAGCCTCAAAGGTACAGTATCTGTAATTATCTATCGAATGTTCTGATTTTTGGAGTACCGTATACTTGTTAAAATTGTATTCCATCATTGACAATGACATCTAGAGAGCAATTAGTAGTTCATCTTTCTCGAAATGAAAACATAGGACATAAGTTTTTAATACAAAACTTACTAACAAAAATTAATAAAAAACATTAGAGTATACACCTTGCTGTACAATACCGTATGTGAGTGCATTCTAGCCGCTTTTTAGCGCTTCAATCAGAAAACCGCTAATTTTACATAAAAACTGTAGGAGATATTTTTTATAGATAATTACATGATAATCAATTTTTATAATGACCTATATGGATCTCCGAGCAATATGTTATGAAATATTTGCAAAGAACTGATTTTCGTGACCTTTTGACCTTTGTTACTTTTTTTGCCGGCACGATATCGATGTCGATTCTTCAAACTTCATTATAACACCGAAATAAAGGTGTATGCAAAAATTCAGCCCACCAGAAATTTTTCCCTAGATTGGGATTTAAAATGCCAAAAATGACTGGACTCTGTTCTACTTGTTGAATTCACCTGAATAAGTGCTCAGAAATGGTAAGCTTATACTTCAAATAATGTGAATGAATATGGCCCTGAAATTTTTTAGGGCAATAGAGAACTTGCAAGAGAGGTCATAGGGATCTCAAAGAAATTGAATTTCGCCGACTTTAAGTGTTTGGCTAATCACATTTTTCAATTCCTGCAGGGTCTTCCTTATTTGAAAATTTCCTCGGAGAAGTGTCCGGTTTAATTTCGCAACATTTTTTTGGTAGTCGGAATAAGTGCTTGATTTATCTACTCCAAATTCCAAATTATATCAGTGGTCATCATTATTGCATTGTGAATAAAATGTTTTGGCCAAGTTTTAGGTAACGAGGTACAAAATAATGCATTATAAATTTCAGGTATCTCTTCACATGCCTTCTAGAATTCCAAGACCAAGTCAAGTGTACTTCAATGTTGGTTTGGATCGAATAACATCAGGAGTTGTACTGCCGACTCTAATGTCCACTGCAAAATCCGTAAAGAACACACCTCCAGAAGTTAGGAATTGTTTCTTCTCAAAGGAAAGAAAATTAGCTTACTACAAAATATACTCACAAAACAACTGCAATATGGAATGTACAGCAAACTATACTAGAGCTGTTTGTGGATGTGTAGCGTATTATATGCCAAGTAAGTTGAGTTATTAATTTCTATTGTTTTGTTATTCTCAAGGTACAGGTTTGTTGTCTAATAGGGATAACATACATATAGTATGAGACGATTGCTAATGAATTTGTGCACCCAACTGATGCAAAGAAATATTATACAACGTGAGCCACTTCGCTGCCAGTTTCAGGACTTTCTTTCAAAACATCTGCCTTTGACTATCTCTCTCATCGGCACTCCTTGTCACATGAACTTTCCAGAGCTACCGCCGCCTCTATTACCCTGGCAGTGTTGACCCATCCATCGTTGCACTTGAAGTCTCGATTTTCTGGGATTATCATACGTCAATCGTGACTAACTCGCACCACTGGAGCGATGGTTCTTCTGAATTGTCGTTCCTTTTTATTATATTATAGGAAAGATTGCGAATGAAAATTTTTTAATTATAAATATCTATTTCCTGCCTACTTACAGGTGCAAAACACATTTTCCTTTTAGGAGCATGCGTATGCATGGAACAGTCAGCTATCATTTCACCAAAATTACCTTTAAATTTCGAAAATTGAGCTGAAATTGGTTGCATAATTCAAGAATAGGCTAATTGTCCAAGTATCTCGGTGGAATTGTTCAGCAGTTACATGCATGTTAAATTTGCTACAATATCCATCCGATTAGTTTGAAAGTTGAGAAATGTACGAATGACTTTAAAATATAGAAGTCGGCAAAATTTTATTGAAATCGTCCCACTAAAAAATTCCTAAAAATTTTTTTGAAAATACTTCATCTTGCGTAAAATATCTGTCTGGACTGAACAAAAATCTTTGCATACATAGGAGTACTTGATGTTTGGCATATTCTGAAAATTTCATCATCGTACCGTATAATCAAGAAATTTAGTAGTTTTTTCATGAGATGGAATAATGGAACATCATGAATTATACTCTAGTGTTGCACAGAAATCTCGAAGGAACATGTCAGTCTCAAACGCAATCAGGGCGAACCTACGGGATATATCCAAAAGCAAAGAGCAAAGACTGAACTAACCTCACTTTCCTTTAAGATTTCAGTGCCACACTGTATTCATGAGGAGCAGTACCCCGAAACCGGTTTACAATTCCACTTGTACTCTTTATTATCTGAGGTGTCCTATTTCATATTTCAACATCTATGCATCTGTTAAAAGCTCATCAACCATGAAATACTAAATTGAACTTTTTTAGTTTTATAAAATCCTTCTTAAGAGAAACGAAACCTCAAGAAAGATGGCTGCACGAAATCCTGCAAAGTCTGTCGACCTTTTTTGATCAACACATAGACTTAGTTGATAATCGAGTTGTTGTTACTCGTACCAGTGAACAACATTCCAAAATCTATGTTGATACACAAATATAAGGTTATATTTGTTTAGAAATAAAAACATTTTATCGGCAAAAAACAGCATATTTTGTAGAAATATAATCACGCTCAACAGTTTTTCTTGATGCACATTAATATACAACAAGGAAATTGAAAGAATTTATGGAGTAATCGAATGAATATGTGTTTATCATTTCTTCTAGAACTTTGAAATCGCCTCAAATAGATATATCCATAGAATAGTTCTCAATTCAGTTAAAAACACATTTGAAATTTGAAGAAACAACAAATGAACTCTCGAGAGTTCTTGACATATTAAGATATTTCTTTTTACTTCAGCGCCGAAACATTGGATATTTTGTGCCGAACTGAACATTGGACAATTCGTTTGATCTGAGTTTGATCTCAATATTTTATTTTTTCTTGCAGGAGATTCCGATACACCCATCTGTGGTCCCAAAAAAATGAAATGTCTGGATCGAGCATTATGTAAGTCACTAAATTTCACAAATTGAAGGCGAATATACCCAGTACACCCAACTTTCAGAATGATCTTTTCACATTCATTTGGAATATTGTTTCATGACAATTTCTTCATTTAACATGATTGTTCTTGTATAATCCTACGTTTATGTGGAACTTCTTCTCCAATCAAACTGACAATTAATGTCATTGAAGCCATTGAGTTCTTCGCAACATTTTTTAATTTTTTCATTAAGATTTTTTTTTTTAATGTGAAGGCAGGGAGTATTCCAGAATGATCAAGCTGAAGCCCTCAATGCTTGGCGAATGTTGTCAAACTTATTATTTTAAAGTAAGCATTTATTATATTTGAAATATTTCAACTTATATTTCATTCACTATCAATCAGAGAATCTGAGCAAAACATAAAAATTTCAACATAGTATTCTTGTTAATATAATTCAATAAGAAATACCGTCGAGACCTTTTTCAGGCCTACAAATAAAAAACCACCGTTTTACCATAGGTTGCACGAGCATTGCAAATCGATCGATATGTTCCAACAGAAACGTTACATAGTCAGCTGAGGCATCAGTCAATCACTTCACAAAATCTTGTTTGACTTTTTCTGTGCTTTGTTTTGTTTGTGCGCAAAAATGAAGCTCCTATGTAACACCCTGTATATGAATCGAAAATAATTTTTCCATAAAAAATAAACCCAAAGAATATCGTTTCAACTCCATCAATTTCACAAAGGTAAAATAAAAATTATTCGAAAAAGGTCTGAAGGTGTATTCATGAACAGAGTGCTTCGCCATTCACGCATAAAAACTAAAGTTGGATCGGACCTGGCAGAGGGCAATGAATTCGAGCGAAAATCGAGTTGAAAATGCCGATTTTGAAACGTATAGTTGAGGTACTTTTTTTTCGATTCATGAACCGTGAGTGGTCTCTAGAGATTCGGATTCTCCTGTAGATTCTTATTCGAGCACTTGGAAGGCGTGAAGAATCTTCCACCGCCAATATTGAGCGAAAAATTGATGCCGGATTTTCAAAATTGGAGCTCGCGTTCGGCTATCATCGGAATCGTATCAGAAACTGTGACATTTCACCACGTATTATCGTGAAAATTATCGAATTTGGAATGCAGAATTCACGGCCTTATCTAGCTACTTGGATATGAAAATTGGTACCCAGTGATTGGAAATTTCCTAAAGTTTCTATTTCTACCGCCGAAAAGGCGTTTAGGGGCTTCTATCGCCACTGCGAAGCGAAAGCATCATAGGTGTTTTTGACGTTTCGCAGAGTTGGAGATTCCAAAATTTGTCGTTTTAGTTAAGGAATTTAGCCAAGAGTTAGGGGAGCTCCGGAATTCTAATGGGTTCTAAGGAGACCTGTCGTTCTCGCTCTCGGTATATGTAGCGACTCCCGGAATCAGGGCGTTCCGGCTTCGGAGTTTATTTCCCTTGTTCCGGGGCACCTTCGGCGATTTCGACGAAAAACGTCGTATTCGCGATTTTCGTTTTAATATTTCGGGCACTTTAAGAGCGCCCGGGGGTGGTGGGGGTTCGCGATCGCTTCTCCTAGAAGAGGATACGCCCTTTCGATCTGTTTTAAGATTGCCCTGTGTTCGGCCCTTCGGGCCTCAAGCTCATAATCTTCTCTGGTTCGTTCCTTACTGCTATATTTATATTGAAGAACGTATCGGGAATGGTTTCATAAGTTCAAAAATGGCGAATATGAAGTGGAAGACAAGGAACATCCTGGTCCCGTGAAAAAGTTCTAGGATGCAGAATTGGAGACTTTGCTGGATGAAGATTCTTGTAGAACGTAACAGGAACTTGCAAATTTATTAGGCGTGCTTCAACAAGAGGTTTCTCATCGCTTAAAATGCTTAGGAATGATCCAGAAACTGGGACATTTTAAGCCGTACGAGTTGAAGCCGAGGGAGATCGAACGGCGCTTTTTCTGCCAACGGCGAAACAGAAAGGGGTCTTTGCATCGTACCGTGACCGGAGATGGAAAGTTGATGCACTATGACAACGGAAAAAATCGTGGAGCCTCCCTGGCCAAGTATCCACTTCTACAGCGAAACCAAACATTCATGGCTCGAACTTGATGCTGTGTATTTGGTGGGACCAGCTTGGCGTAGTGTACTATGAACTCTTGCAACCAGGCAAAACCATTACAGAAGCCCTATATCGGACGCAACTAATGAAGGAAAAACGCCCGCAATACGCGTAAAGACACGGTCACATGTTTCCAAGGTCGTGAAAACATACCTGGAAACATTGAAATGGGACATCAAACCCCACCCGCTGTACTCTTCTGACATCGCCCCTTCTACTTTCTACCTATTCCGATTGATGATTTTCTATTTGTACGCCTATTTACTATTTACTATTCTTGTAAAGTCAGATTGACAATTCATTAAAGTTAAAGATCTCTACTATAATTTTATACAATATTGTATAATTAAATTTCAAACTTCTATTCTCTTCAAGTGTGACGATGATAAAATTTCAGGTTGAAATTTTATGGAATAGAATTGTCGTCGGACTCTTTAACTCCAATGACTTTATAATTGTCCAATTGACCTTGGAGAAATCTTCACAAAGTGAATTTTTTCAATAATCTTTCAAAAAATTGAAGAAATCAATATTTCTAATAAAATAACCATTCTTTGGTGTTCGTATGATCATTATTCCTCATGAAGTGAATGAATGCTGAAAGTTCCTGTAATTTTCTTAAGAAATATCAAAGATTAGTTGATTCCATTGAAATTTTCTGCATTTCAAATCACAATAATTTTACAGCTGCTTTAACAAAACCGGAAACAGATGTTGAGATCAAAGCTGCTGCCGAGAAAGCTAAATGCTTCTGTGTACCTATTTGCGTTGATCTCAGTTATAATGTTGAGATATCTAGTGGACCCTTTGAAAAAGAAGATCAGCTCAATACGGGAAAAACCATCGAAGAAATAGAAGGGTAATTATTGTTATGAATCTTTAAATTGCGCTAATTTTCGTAGACTTCATAACATGAACAATTATTATTTGATTCAATTTTCAGCTACCACGCCTCAGCGGTCAAAGTGTACTTCAAAAATCCATTCTTCTTGCCAAATCAAAGAAACGAACTTTATGGACCTACAGATTTCATTTCCAATTTTGGTGGTATTTTAGGACTGTTTACAGGATTTTCACTATTTTCAATTGCTGAACTGATATATTTTGCTACCATTAGATTAGTAGAAAATCGCAGGAAATATGGAACTTGGGTAGGTCCCCATAAAAAGGACTAATTAGCATAGATTCTCTTCCAAATAATTGCTGTTATGAATCATTCACTACATGATGTATAGATAAATAAAAAGATATGTATTTATCCGTCGTTTTCTTATAAATTCATGTTGCACGATGGATCGAATTGAGTTTTCTTCAGCCACCTCATTCTTGACCAAATGTGTATTTTGAGAAAATTTGAGGCTTTAAAAAGGAAGATAAGGTGTGGTTCAATCCACCCTCTATACCAACATAGTTATATGTCACATTTCCATTAAAATGTTGATATGCCCATTATCATTTTGTTTACCAAGCGCATTGCATCATATTCTGATCTGCGAGCCTTCCTCACAAAAAACCCATTTTCAATTGGTTTGATTTATCATAATTACTAAATGCGTCCAGAAATGCATTGAATTTATCAGGTATACCGGTATGAAATGAGCGTTTTCTTGAGAAAATAAAACACTAATTATTAATGGAAAAGTGAAAAACACATCATTCAAAGTATTGGCCATTGTTTTCTACACATTTCGCAAGTCCCATCGATGAAAACGAATAGTAGTCGAAAGGAGCCAAGTCTGCTTAATACAGCGAGTGAGGTAGCAACTTCCAGCGACGTGTCCTGAACTGGTTCTGCTTGGTGTGCAGGTGCATTGTCATAGAGCAAAATTACCTTGCCGTGTCTCCTAGCCCATTCTGATCGTTTCTCCATCAATGCATGGTTCAAATTGATCATTTGTTGTCGGTAGCGATCAGTATTAACGGTTTCACCAGGTTTTAGGAGCTCGTGGTACACCACACCTTTCCGGTCCCAGTCTTCTCGATCTGGTTTTATAGTCGATGTTGATGGTTGTCCCGGATCAACCCATAATTTTCCGGTTAGGATTTTTCATCGCCAGTATCAATCTGATTCAAAACCGATATTCTTTCTTGTCTTTGAAGCAATTTTTCACAAGTGTTTTTTCGGTTTTCCATCTGTCTTTCATTCAATTCCTGTGGCACCTGTTTTCTATACTTTTGGATCTTTTTCATAGCTTTTAAATAGTCAGAAATTGTTTGTTGCGCAACATTAAACATTTCTGCCATTTGCTTTTGATTTAAACTATCATCTCCATCCAATATCGTTTTCAATTCAGATTTTGTTGGTGGTCTTCCCGTTCTTCAGTTCTCACATCGAAATCATTATTTCTGAACCGAAACCATCTTTTGCATGCTGCTGCTGCTGATAGAGCATGAATATGCCTGGAAAAGCATTCGATGCGACTCAGCAGCACTTTTCTTCAAATGAAAACAAGAAATTAATGCTTTCTGCAAATCATCACTTTCTGTTACAAAATACAACATTGTCGCACGATAAAAAATGTGATGTTGTCTGTTCAATGACTTGATGTATAGGTACTATACAGGGTGAGTCTTTGACCACTGCGTTAATTTTAACCATAGGTTTTTTGAGAAACACATTTTCCATTACGGTTTTTCCATATTCAGCTGCGTTAAAAAGTTATAAGCAAGTTTTCACATTGTTCAAATACCTCTCTGTAGTCCAGTTTAGTTTGAATGGAAAATACCTTCCACAGCATCCACTGTTGAATCTGAATTGTCTAAAAACATTATTTTCCTTCTAAAAAATTATTCACTCACTCATGTTTCATCCGATGAGGTCCATATCTAAAAGGAAGATACAAAATACTAATTTTCTGGTAAAAAAAATTCAACACCATAAACATAGATTTTTGTTCTTCTACTATAATTTCTTTCTACGTCAAGATTATAAACCATCCCTTTCTAGTGAGAAATACCAAAAAACCCTCAGAATTATTGGATGTTATCATCATACATTTATAATTTTCTTCTAAAAATTTCCAAATCATGAAAACCATCATTTCTATGAAAACTTCCAAGGCGAGAGGTTGTCACTGTGCTTTTTTTTTCACTCAAAGCCAGAAAAAATCATCTGTGATTTTCCAAACACTGATATTATTTAAGTTTCTTCTCCTTGACAGAGACCATTGAACAGGTCTATGAGGTCTCTTGATATCATACTGTTAAAAATATGAAAATCTTTCTCGAAATCTTCAACAACAATGATCGATGTCACTACAAATAATTATTTTAAAGTGATGTTACTTCGCTTGATGATTATTTTCTGAACTGAATCCCAATAACACCTGTATAGATTACAAGTATTTCCAGATTTAAGTGTACAATTATACTTGCTTGTGTTTGATCACCCAAATTTGATTTTGAAAAATCAACTGGATTTTCTTTAATAAAAAAATTTTTGTTAAATCATTAGTATGAATCTATTCTGTTCACATTATAATTACTGATTACTGAACATGTATAAATTATTGGTTTTTTATAATCAGAGTATCTGTTTTAATTACGTGAATAGGAACATAAATATTGAATAATGGTTATTCATAGATTATGTCAAATTTTAATAGCTTACCATAGAATATTAATTTATTACCGTACCCCAGGAGAGAAAAAATTAATAATTGCAATGTTTTTTTAAATGAAAGATAATATCCATAACCATTATTGATCTTTAGTTATAATTTTCCTCAGAATAACTAGAGTGAATTATTATCACATTAAAATATTATAACGTCTCTGTGTTGGGTAGTTCCCATTAAAATAGTGTTCTGTGGTTCCTTGTTGTTATGATTCTGTTTGAAACTGTCAAAAGTTATTTGTAGCGCTCTTTCAAAAAAATGTGGAAAATATTGGAAGGATAATATCGATTGTTTGAAATTATTTAATGCAGTATGAAATGATTATGGTCAGAAAATGCATTCTATTCTAATCTTTCTTGTTTATGAACTTATAGCTTCCAGTTTCAATATTGATTGAATTTTAATTAACCATGCATCATAACAAACATTCAGAAATATTAAAACTAAGTCAAATTCACTTATCTCCTAAGTTTGTAAACCAGGTTGAATTGGTGTATGAAATAAAGATAATAAAGGTACAAAACAAATCTAGGAGACTGGGTTGGAAGTTTTTAAAACTCATATGAGCTTAATTTGAAGCATTCCTATGTTAGAATAGATATAATTTTATGAACCCTGAAAGTGTGAAGCTATAAAAAAAAAGCTCTTCATAAAAACAAGTCTTCAATTTAACAGGTCCTGACCGAAAATACATTACCTATTTCAACGGCCATGAGAATATACCGAAGTACCTATGTGAGTGATGGAAATCTTTTTCTCTATTTATTATGGAATATTACTCTGGAATAAATATTAAACAAGGTGCTAGACATCATTAATAATGAATACAGCAAATGGCAATTTAGATTTTGTAGTGAATGTAAGACAAAAATGGTTCAGTGGTTAATTTCATCTATAATGTTTAGTGATGGAACCATAGACTGGAGAGATTTCCCCAACTTTTTGTAGAAATATTTAATAAAGACATAAAATATGGCAACATTGAACAAATCTGATTATTTAAACATTTCAGCACAGAGTTGGATTTGGGAAAATAAGAAAATTTGGACAAAATTATATCGATTCAATTCCTTTCAACTTCAAATATCTCAAGAATGGTGCAATTCAGGGAGAAGATGAGGAATGATTTTATCTGCAAAAAATACTAATGATTCCAGGACGTACGAGATACGGATCTTTAGTTCAAACGATACTTGTTTTTCATGCAATTTAAGGAATCTGTAGAGTAGTAGTGAGAAACCCACAAGAAATAGAATGAATCTAACGATACCAAAATATGCATGACTGTTATCAAAAACCTTCTACAAAAGATCATTTCAATTGATATTGTCCTTTGAATATTACAGGTGAAAATGCAATTTTTTTATGAAATTTCAACACCCTATATCTTTTGAACGGGGCCAAATTTGGAAAAATGTTATAGGAAAAAAATGTTTCCTTTGACGTCAAGAATATATGGTTAAAATTAACGCAGTGGTCAAAGACTCACCCTGTATATGTCTCACAAGTATCATAGCAAATAAACAAAAAATAATAATAAAGCCTCGTTCACAACAGATGTTCCCTATCGAGACATTTGTGTCTTGACGCTCACTTGATACAGGTATTCCTGGTAGATTGGTCTCTTACCTTAGACAATGCTCATAGTTGTTTCTCTGTGAAGTCAGCACCCAATGTTTCGAAAAAAATGAACTCATTACAGCATTGTTTTTTTGCATTCCAGCTAAGTATTTGTGAGCCCAAAATTTTTGTTTGTTAGTGAAGGATACTAGTGAAAAATCTTATTCTAGATATTTTTCGAAATTCAAAAATACCGTTTGAAAGTTAATCGTTAGTAACTATTAGAAACAGAAAAAATTTTCTTTCAAAACTCAACTACCATCGGAAAAGCGCATCTCAATGGTTCGCAGTCAGCATCTGCATTTTCGAAAAAAAAAGAAATTTTTCATGCAATGGTTACTAAGTTGTTAGTGGCTATTTGTAAATCAGAAATTTCCGTTTTCCTGAAGTGAGAAAATGGCAACCTTGAAGTATGAAGTTTGCACCCACATTTTCGATAAAGAAAGCCCAAAATTTTTGTTTGGAAGTCAATGATAATAGTGAAAGAACATCGTTCTCCGTTAGTAACATTACAATCTCAAGAACCTAAGATTAAAATTAACGCAGTGGTCAAAGACTCATCCTGGGTATACTATATACCTTCCTAGATAAACGTAGGTACCTCCATTTAGATATGTACGCGTAGGCATGGCAAGCCTTGGATCGTAAGTACCTATTCAACGGACCGGATGCTATTCTCTCGACTCGAAAATTCGATGAAGAGAACTCACCATGTATTATTACATTAGCAGATAACAACGTCAACGTAGAGTCAACAAATTTTGCCACATACAGAGGTTTGTAAAGATTCCTACGAGATGAAAATGAAGTATTCAACACCTACCATTTAAAAAAAGAGAGAGCCAATCGTGCAGTTATCTGACATCTTCACTACAGCCTTCCATAAAGTGGGCAACATAATCAACTCAAGAGATCGTGCATCAGAAAATTCGTTCCCTCTACTTTATGTAGACTTGGAGCCCAGAGGAAACAACATAAAAATTCACGAAGTTCCTCGTAAATAAAGGAATTTCTCTAGGACCCCCAAGAAAAAAACGAGATATGATATAATGTAGGTACTAAATATCAAGAAAACTGCAACAAGAAAACCTATTGCAATATTTCATTCATGTGAGTTGAATGCGACAAATAGCACGATTCAAATACATGCTACAAACCAAAAAAACAACAGCCACTTGTGCCGTATATGAGGTTATCTAGCAGAGCTGTGCCAAAGCATTGTGCTTAGTGCTCGTGAAAGCACTCTAAGCACTTTAGTGCTTCTGAGCACTGTGCTCGCGAGAACTTTTCAAAGGCTAGTGCTTAGTGCTTGTTTTTCGGAGCACTCTCGCGAAAATCTTAGTGCTTAGTAATCCGCTAAGCACTTCCGAATTCTTGAAGTAGGGTCAATATAAGCAGTCACGGTATTTGATTTTTTATGTGCGCAAAGATAATATGATCGTTTTGAATTAATATTCAGTATTTCTTCAGTCACCATTGATTTGACTTTATGGTTATGAAGGCCAGAAAATTTTTTAGTTTTTGCGCGCTTGTTACTAGTGGAACAGGCGGGCTATCGTTCTGTCCAAATGTCTGTAATTTCCGAATATCGAGCCGAAAATGGTTTCAATCCATTGTGTTCGACTTCTTGATGGAGAAACCTTGGTCAAATTTAAGTAGGTCAGGCTGGCCGGCCCTCCGGCCGTATACTCTCTATCTTCCGAAGGAAGGGACCTAGAGTTTTCATTTTTTCAGAATAGGTCGAGTGTCCAAATATCTCGGTCAAGTTCGTTATTGGGCCAAATCCATCGAATAGTTTAGCAGTTAATAACATTAATTTCTTGAATATTCATCCTATCAATTCGTAACTTAGAGAATGTCTAGATAGCGTTAAAAGAAAGGAGTGTGCCAAATTTCGAGAAAATCGTCACGAGAGAAAATTTTTTAAAAATTCCCAAAATGTTTTTTTCAATACACGATATCTCATAAGTTATTCGTCAGATCACAACAATTTAGGGCATTTATGCAGGGTATAGGTACCTAAAATATTTTAAAATTTCATCATCATAGCGTACAATCTCCAGGAGATATAAGAGTTTTTCTGAAAATGAAGTCACAGATAATAATTCTATCTATGAATTCACATCACATCAACTATAAATCTCTATGAGGGTGGTTTTAATTTTATGACAAGTTGTCATAATGAGTGAATATTGAGCCGAAAATGAAACTAATTCTGTGGGTTCATTTTTATGCCAAACATGTCTAAAATACTGGTGTGTGCAGTTGTCATATTTTGAATGGAAATGTGATTATGAATTTTGCGACAAGAGGACTATTTTTTACCCAAATGTCTGTAATTTCTGAATATCGAGCTGATAATGATCGCCATCGGTTGGATTTGACTCGTGATGAAGAAACGGTGGTCCAATTTGAGAATGTTTAAATATAAGTCAAGTTAGTTATTGGGCCAGACCTGTCCGATAGCTCAGCAATTATGAATCTGAAATTCGGTTATAATTGATGACACTCAACTACAACAACTTATATATGGTATAGAAATGTGGAAAGAATGCCAGATCGAAGAATTTGCTGAACTGTAAGTTCACTCAACTTCCATTTAAGATATATATTTATTGATTCTTTCACACTCATTGTGCCGGCTGATTTTGAATCGCACTCTTTTTAAGTCTGAGAAAAGACTTCAGAACAAGCGCGTAAAAGCTCCTGATCTCACGTCAGTGCTTTCCACAATTTTTCAGTAATGTGTTCTCGCTTATAAAATAATTGGTCCTCGATTATTAATTCAACTTTATGCATTGATTAGGAAGACCCATTCAGATTCAGATCGACGAATAAGATTAACTAGTACCAGAATGTAAATTGAATGCATGCGTTTCACAAAACAAATAAAATGGCTTTTGAGTTTTTCCCAGTCTCGAAATCATAATTTTAGATATGTCGATGAAGCTAAAGAGTTCTCATTTCAATCAAACAACATTACATAAAATAGTTCCCACTAAAGTGCTTAGTGCTTAGTGCTCGAAATATTCAATTACTTTTGCAAAAGTGCTCGGTAATCCGGAGCCTTCTGTCGAAAGCGGTGCTCAGAACTCGAGACTCGAAGCCTTTTTTTCGAGTGCTTAGGGCTTAGTGCTCGAAGCACTTTTTTTCGGTGCTTAGCACAGCTCTGTTATCTAGTTTACAAATAACTTATTCAAACTAAGAATCAAACAGTTCGAAGGAGCAGAACACATACGAACCCATTGACGGTTTCTGTATACCCCATCCAGAACACCAAAGATGTCCTAGACAGGAGCGACTAGAAACCAACTGCACAACAAGAACTAGCTGCTCAAAGTCGAAATCAAAATATTTTAGAAAGGAAAGTTTCAGCTTTCTTATCATATCTCAAATCCATGATTGCTCACCTCATCAACCACAACCAGATCATACTTAATCATCTTCTTACAACAATGTTAAAAATGGTTAAGTTTATTCGTATAACTACTCGGAACGCAAATGGGCTTCCAAACCAGAAACTTGAATTGGAAACTTATTGATCAAACACTGAAAAATTTGAAAGTTGATATCAGCGCTAATAAAAAATTTGGGTATTTCGCACCTACCTATAATAATATCCAAAGAAGAAAAACTTGCAAGCAGAAAAATCAAAGAAGCAGCATTTATGAAAATACCACCAGATTCCATAAGTGCTCCATCTATAGATCTGCCAGAAGTTTGGACGCCGATAGTTCGATCCAACTTAAAAAGATCATCATATCACAGATGAGTATATAACATTGTTCATTTTTGGCGCTCTTGTTCACCCGAACAGAGTGCCTATCATTTTGCCCGAATGTCTGTAATTTTGGAATATCGAGCCGAAAATGGTCTCAATCGATTGGGTTCGACTCCCTGATGAAGAATTCGTGGCGAAAATTGAGTCTGTCCGGCCGGCCGTATCCTCTCTAGCATCCAAAAGGAATCAGCTAGAGTTTTCAAATTTTCAGAATAGGTTAATTGTCCAAATATCTCGGTCAAGTTCGTTATTGGGCCAAATCCGTCGGATGGTTCAGTAGTTATGAGCATCTGAAATTTTGTTTCCTCAATAACTACTAGAATATCCATCCGATCAAGTTGATACTTGGAATGTTATTGAGGGAGGCTGAAACAAAATGGCTTGCAAAATTTCGCAGAAATCGTCACGCTAGAAAATTTTAAAAAAATTCCAAAAAAAAAATTTTCAATACTTAATATCTCCTAAGACTTCATTTAGATTTAAATAAAAATCCGTATATATATTGAGGTTACCGATATCTTACTCATCCCCAAATTTCATTGTCGTAGCTTTGCCCCTTCTGAAGATATGATCATTTCTTTTCATTTACTCAAGAGAAAAATAGAAATGTCATAAAGTCCGAGCTTTGTCATTGAAAGATTTGCCATCACAGATCGATATTCGTTTGACAACTTGCGGACCTAGATATCAGTGTCAGTTGGCGTAATATCAATCAAAATTTTCATAGAATTCACAGAGGTAGAATTCGATGTCGATGACGTTGTCAAAATTCAGAAAAGCACAGACGTAATATTAATCAAAAATTTTTTATCATAGAGAAAGAATTTGATGGCGTTGTCAAAACTCAGAAAAGCAATGACGTAAGTTTTAGGAGAAGCATAGAACAAAATTTGGTGAAAATTATGAGTAGTTATTTTCAAATTGGGATAAAGGTTTGTTTATTCATTAGGCTTTCATATTTACATCACATTGTCCCATAGTACGGAAAAAGACTATTGTTCACCCGATCAGAGAGCTTATAGATTTGTTAAGGTTTGAATATTCACTCGCAAGTAGGTCAACAAGAGCGCCAAAGCAATCTGACCTCACGTCAGTGCTTTCTAAATTTTTCTTTCATGACTTCTGTCATATTGACTTTTTGATAAAAATATATTATAGATGATGGTAATAGCCCAAATAATCATTCAACACGAGCTCCATCATCAACAATATCTCGTCATCAACTAGAAATTCGGTATGGGCCCGAATTGTTTCAAGAAGTTGGAAGTTATGAAAGAACCAGCATAAAATTGGCAAAAGAATGCAATCATTTGACATTCATCCATCTTGCAAGAGATCGAAACCTAATTCCTAAAGGTCTCAGAGTGAAACTTCCTGTCAAAAGTTATAGAGCAGATAGGATTTCAAAACGGACAAGTCAAGCCCTTTTGAGAGAAAGGCTGAATCAACATCGATTCAACAAAGCCAAATTACTTACAACATGCGAGAACCTTAGATGTAGCATTCAATCAAAAACTAATGCTGAAGATTATGAAAATATTCTGGGAGCTATTAAACATAGCTATGAAAGAATATATGAACAACAAAAACAAGTCCAAAAAAAAAAAAATTTAGAAAGCACTGACGTGAGGTCAGATTGCTTTGGCGCTCTTGTTGAGCTACTTGCAAGTAAATATTCAAACCTTAACAAATCTATAAGCTCTCTGATCGGGTGAACAATAGTCTTTTTCCGTACTATGGGACAATGTGATGTAAATATGAAAGCCTAATGAATAAACAAACCTTTATCTCAATTTGAAAATAACTACTCATAATTTTCACCAAATTTTGTTCTATGCTTCTCCTAAAAACTTACGTCATTGCTTTTCTGAGTTTTGACAACGCCATCAAATTCTTTCTCTATGATAAAAATTTTTGATTAATATTACGTCTGTGCTTTTCTGAATTTTGACAACGTCATCGACATCGAATTCTACCTCTATGAATTCTATGAAAATTTTGATTGATATTACACCAACCGACACTGATATCTAGGTCCGCAAGTTGTCAAACGAATATCGATCTGTGATGGCAAATCTTTCAATGACAAAGCTCGGACTTCATGACATTTCTATTTTTCTCTTGAGTAAATGAAAAAATCATATTGTAACGCCCTTACGTGCAGTTCCTTTATCAGTAAACTCGGGCGCCAGACTATTTGCTTCTGAGGGCGTCACCCTCACCTATCGAGCTCCTCCGGAATGTCCAGAAGCTCGAGCCTAGGTAGACTCCAGTGGAGAATGAAGTGGGTAGCTGTTGGAGGTGGAGGTGTCACCAATAAAACACGCGATTAACTAAAAATTACTCTCTATTCATACCAAATAAACAAACATTCCAAAATAATAGGTCTCACAGTCCTTAAAACTAATCAACAGTTCGTATCAGGTACAACAGTCCTTAATCTATACCACAAAATCTTCACAGTCCTTAACCTCTAAGAACCCAAGTCCCAAATCTACTTGTCAATCACCAGTAACATTCCGTGAAGGGCTTAGAGTGCACATAAAGCGATTACAGTGGCGAGTTACTCGACTTATTAGGCATCAGAAAGAATTAGGCAAGCAAAATGACGTAGGCATAAAAATGGGTTAGGCATACCAATGAATCAGGCAGAGAATAGATAAGGCATTCGCTCATCAGAAAATTGCTCATGCATGAAAGTGACTAAGGCCGTGTGAAAGAAATAATAATATCACTGGGTTAAAGCGAGAGGGGGCGGAAACCAAAGCCTCACTCAGGCCAACATGGACCATCCAAGCGGAGGGGGTCCTGGGGCACGGTTCCGCACGGCGCAACTAGTGTCCGCGCGCAACAGAACCCCTCGAAGAGAACTGCCAAGGCCCAGCCAAAATCGGAGTGACCAGCGGTATGGTGTGCGCATGCGCAAACCACCGCGCGTTCACCCGCGACAACGACAGGGCCGAGGTCGAACCAAGTGCCTGCCGCACAGCAGCCCACACCATGGAACTTCGGTCTAAGCACGATTGAGCTCGCTCATCTCGCACATCAACGTCAGCTCCGAGAAATGGACAGCAGGAGTCCACCGAGGTAAAACGGCCAACCACCTAGGGACGATTGAGCTTGCTCATCTCGGCACCCAGGTGTCGGGTTCGCAATACCGGCTTCAGGACCCAGCCGACACCCGTGACGAATCCCGCACCCCCAAAGACCGGGCAAATCCAGTGCCTGCCGCGCAACAGCCCACGTCACGGAAAACTTCAGTCTAAGCACGATTGAGCTTGCTCATCTCGTTCATCAACGTCAGCTCCGCGAGATGGACAGCAGGGGTCCGCCGAGGTAAAACGGTCCACCACCTAGGGACGATTGAGCTTGCTCATCTCGACACCCAGACGGCGGATACGCAATACCGGCTAAAGGACCCAGCCGACACCCGTGACGAACCCGTGCCTTCCAGGGTCGGTTCGACAAACGACAACAGGGGGCACACCACGACCCTCACCGCGCAGCAGCCCACGTCACGGAAAGCTTCGGTCTAAGCACGATTGAGCTTGCTCATCTCGTACCTCAACGTCAGCTCCGAGAAATGGACAGCAAGAGTCCGCCAAGGTAAAACGGCCCACAATCTAGGGACGATTGAGCTTGCTCATCTCGGCACCCAGATGTCGGTTCCGCAATACCGGCCAAAGGACTCGTAAAGGACGTGAAAGCCCTGAACGCCCTCCTGCAGCCGTCGTTCGGTCTCAACGATCGAACCTCACACTCACCTCCTGGAATCTCGTCCTCCACAAGTGGTCCTCCGGTCCCCTCTCTATACCCCTTTCCTACCTTGATATGTCTGCTTACCACTGAACTCACTACCAGCACTCACAACACTGGCTGGACCTTCCACTATACGGTAGAGGCCTTGATTTATTTTGAGTTCCGCGCCGTACGAGGAACTGCCGTTCCAGTGCTCGACTCGCCTATAAATACCATTCTCGGTCCCTCCAGCAACATAAGTCGTGCGCACTGCAGATGGAGGTGGGAATGATCGGTCGGTGTCCCCACCGCTCGGCGCGATCTCGCTGGAGTCGATCAAGGTCAACGGGTTTCCGCCACGCAGACAAAACTACTTCGTTACACTCTCTCCTTACTTCCATAAAAAAAAAGAATTTTTTTTTCTCTTCCTTCCTGACCACAAAAAGGATGAAGAAAGAACCTTAGCCTAATAAAACCCAAGAGAAAATCTTAGTCCAAATCAACCATATAAGAGAAAATCTTATCCTAAAGCAACAATATAAGAGGAAAATCCTATCCTAAATCAACAATATAAGAGGAAATCTTAGCCTAAATCAACAATATAAGAGAAAATCTTAGCCTAAATCAACAATATAAGAGAAAATCCTATCCTAAATCAACAATATAAGAGAAAAATCTTAGCCTAAATCTACAACATAAGAGAAAATCTTAGCCTCAATCAACAACATAAGAGAAAATCTTAGCCTAAATCAACAACGTAAGAGACAATCTTAGCCTCAATCAACAACATAAGAGAAAATCTTAGCCTAAATTTGCGATAACATACAAGAGGAAATCTTAGCCTAAATCAGCAATCCTCTCTACTGTTTGTCGGCGTTTGTGACGCGCGTTCCTTTGGGAGGGCGGTGACGCGCACTACTGTCATGTCGAAAAAGACGCGCACTATGCGTTCATTTGGGAGGACGGTGACGCGCACTACTGTCATGCGGGGGAAAAGACGCGCACTATGCGTTCATTTGGCAGGGCGGTGACGCGCACTACTGTCATGTGGGGAAAAAGGACGCGCACTCCTGTCATGTGGGGAAAAAGGACGCGCACTACTGTCATGTGGGGAAAAAGGACGCGCACTATGCGTTCATTTGGGAGGGCGGTGACGCGCACTACTGTCATGTCGAAAAAGACGCGCACTATGCGTTCATTTCGGAGGGCGACGCGTCTGAAACATAGGAAGCATTAGCGGGCTTCAGGTCCTTTATATGGATATGCCTTAATTTCTTGCCCGATCCGTCTCGCAAGTCGTAGACCACCGGTGACACTACTTTGGTCACCACATATGGCCCCGAAAATTTCGGCGCTAATTTTCCCGAAAACTGGTTCGCCGCTGAGGACAGTGGTCGTTCCCGGCGCCAGACTTCATCTCCCACTCTACATCTCCACTCCCGTCGCCGGAGATCATAATAGTGGCTTTGCTGGGTGAATGCCCGACCCAACTGCACTCGTACCAATTCAAACACTTCGCGTAGCCGTTTTACCCGACTCGCGTGATTTCGGACCTCCTCACGACTGGTGTCCTGAGCATCTTCTTCCTCTGCTTCGGAGTCTTCTGGCTCCTCTCTGGGACCATCGCCATCGACAACCACTCTTGGTATGTTCATTTCACGGCCGAAGTTGAGGAACGACGGAGTAAATCCCGTCGACTCATGTCTCGCCGAATTCGTCGCCATAGCCAGCTCGGGTAGTCTCTCGTCCCATTTACGATGATCGCCTTCACAAAATTGCGCTATCATCGTCTTCAACGTACGATTCGCCCGCTCGACCGCATTCGCTTGAGGGCTGTACACCGGTGTGAACCGTACTCGAACTCCCAATTGCCTCAATAAGCTCCGGAATTCACGACTAACAAACTGTTTGCCGTTGTCGCATATCACCTTGCGAGGACAACCAAACTTCGCAATCACCTGCTCGAAGAGAGCCCTTGTTACTGCTGGTGCTGTCGCCTTGCGTAGAGCACGAAATTCCACCCACTTGGTGAATTTATCCTGAGCCACAAATACGAAAGTATTCCCTCTGGTAGAACGCCGTAATGGACCAATCAGGTCAACGCAGACTTTATCCCAGGGGTCTTTTCCTATACTTGGCTGCATCTTTCCAGGAGTCTGTTGCTGCGAAACTTTATATCTTTGGCAGGACTGACATGATCTCACGAACTTAGCTATATCCCTAAACATTCCTGGCCAGTAATATAGTTTAGCCATCCTGCAACTAGTTTTCGCTATTCCCATATGTCCGGCGGTTGGAGCGTCATGGTTTTCCCGCATAAGAGCCTCCCTTTGGTTGGCGGGCACACACAACTTCCAGGGTCGGGACATATCGGGCTCAGTCAAGTCGTTTGATTCGAAGAAATGTCGATATAATTTGCCATCGCTCACGCAATAGTCGGGCAACGCCTCGGGATTATTTTCGACTTCGGCCAACTTCCTTGTATACCATTTGCATTTGGTCTCCTCAGACAAGCAAATCTCTCCCTCGGTTGGGCCAGGCAATGGACTTCTTGACAGCGCATCGGCCACTCTATTGAGGGATCCTTTTCGGTATTTTATGTCGAAATCAAATTGTTGTAAGTAGACTATCCATCTGGCAATACGTCCTGCAGGGCTTTTAACTGAATTCAGCCATCGGAGCGACTGATGGTCTGTCAATACTGTAAAGTGGTATCCCTCAAGGTAGGGTCTCATCTTCTCCACGCCCCATACTATAGCCAGACACTCTTTCTCTGTTGTCGAGTAATTTCGTTCAGCCGGTGACAACGCTCTACTAGCATAGGCTATAACTCTTTCGACCTCATCGACACTCTGGGTCAGCGCTATGCCTAATCCTTGATCCGAAGCATCAGTCTGCAGCACGAACGGCTGCTCAAAATCAGGACACGCCAAAACTGGGGCCTCCGTGAGTTTCTCCTTCAGCAGTTCGAAAGATTTTAGTTCCTCTGTCTCAAAGCGCCATTTCTGCTTCTTGCGTAGTAGGCGAGTTAACGGTGCCACAATCTGAGAAAACTCCGGTATGAAGCGACGGTACCAAGATGCCACTCCGAGAAATCTTCTAATTTCACGGACACTTCGGGGTACTGGTATTGCCTGTATCGCCGCCACCTTGTCAGGATCGGTCTTGATTCCATCCGAGGACACGACATGACCCAAATATCTCAGGCTTCTGCACCCAAACCGACACTTCTCTGGATTCAGCTGTAAGTTAGCTGCTTTAAGCCTTTGAAAAACCTCGCTCAGGATCTGCAGATGATGTTCCAGCGAGTCACCCAAAACTATTATGTCGTCTAGGTATGCGAAAACAAAGGGTTCCATCTCTGGTCCGATGATCCGATCCAGTAATCTCTGAAATGTTGCAGGCGCAGAATGTAGACCAAATGCCATTACTCTGAATTGAAAAAGACCTCGCCCAGGTACCGTAAAAGCTGTTAGGGGCTTACTTTCTTTGCTCAGGGGTACCTGCCAATATCCTTGCCGTAAATCTAGGCTGCTGATATACTTTGCTCGCCGTAGTTTGTCGAGGATATGCGAGATGTACGGCAGTGGGTATGCATCTTTTATAGAGGCTTCGTTTAATTTTCGGTAGTCCACGCAAAATCTAGCTCGTCCATCCTTTTTCCTAACTATCACCACAGGCGAGCTCCATGGACTGTTAGATGGCTCTATTATTCCCTCCTCTAGCATTCGGTCGACTTCTTCATTGATAATCTTTTGTGTCGCAGGATTACGTGGTTGGTATCTTTGTTTAATGGGTTCAGTCCCCGGTTTGAGCTGAATCTTATGTTCGACCAGGCTCGTCGTTCCTTGGATATCGTCAAATTGTTCAAGTTCCCTGTCCAGAAAGCGGTTGAGCTCTCGTCTTTCTTCCTCAGGGAGTTCCAGTTCTTCATGGTCGTAATCGGCTTCCGAGCAGGACAGTGATTCCTCTCCGACAGATCTCAGTAATCTACCCTTGTAGTAGCAGGACACAGTTCTTAGTTCAATGCTAAAATCGTAGTCACTCAGCACGTCCATCCCAACTACTATGTCTATCGGTAAACTCTCCATATACAGCATATCCACCGTGATATAGTCGTCGTGCAACTGCAATGGAAGTCTATAGCATCTGGGAATTGATACTGACTGTCCATCAGCTATCTTCGCCGTAGCCTGGTGTGTGAAAGATGGTATGTTCATTCGATCGCAGTAATCAGCCACAGTTCTTCCCAGGAATGATTTCGTAGCACCAGTGTCCAGTAACGCTCGAAAGTTTCTCCCTTCCACACTGACATAAATTATAGGTCGGTTATCTGGCGGATGTCTCTGAATGGTATTTAGCTTCGAGGCTAGTCCTTCAGAGGATTGCGGATGCCTCGTCTTCGCGCAATCCTCACTTAGTTTTCCGAACAACCACATTCTCTTGCAGAAACGCCATCTCTTCCACACCGTGGACAGGAAATCTTGGGGGGGTTTCGGCAGTTTATTCGCATATGTCCTGTCTCTCCACATCTAAAACATACCATCGTGTCCTCCTTGAATCTCACAGTTCTTCGGTTGGGACTAGGCCGTGGTTCCTGGGCGACAACGTTCGTTCTAACGACCGTGTCACTATTCCTGTGTGGTAATTCCATCGACGTTCTAGTCGGTACCTCAGATATATTCGTGTCCGATACATTCGGTCTGGTTTGCGGGCTTTGGTACACGAGATGAGGCTCTGGTGTTACTATGGCATTCTGTACTGGTGGTGGTTTATACTGTTGTGCCTGCCAATGTACCAACTCAAACACCTTGCCTTTATTCAGTAGCTCCTCAATGGTATCGATATGCTGGAATACGAGTGCTCTCTGAAGATGTGGCAACAAGCCTCGTCTAATGATTGTGACTTGCTCGGTCTCAGTTACGCAGTTATGTACCAGCTTTCGAAATAGGTTTTGCATTCGAGTCACGTACAGTACAAGTTTTTCATCTTTGCCTTGCGTTCTCTTTTTAATATCCTCGAGAAGCAACTCTTCGTAATTTGGTGGCAAGAAGGCTTCTTTGATTTTGGTCTTAAAATCTTCCCAGCTCTCTAAGTTTGCTTTTCGTGGTACATACCAATCTCGTGCATCACCCCTCAATATCTCATAAATTGCCTTGAATAAATCTCCGTGTGTTAGGTTTCTCGACTCGGCTAGTTGTTCGATCTCGTCCAGAAACGCTGTGATACTTCCCGAGCCGTCATAATGTACGTTCCACATGTACAATGGGACTGTGGGGGCACGAGTGGGGTAGATGTGGTACATACTCCTCTCGTCCTCCCGGGGTGGGGAATTGGTGTTTCTCTCTCTTGTCTCCTTGTCTGCACCGGTAGTGGGGTAACCACAGACTCTACTGACTCTATAGTCTCTCCTACGATGTTTGCATTCGGTACTGATGCTCTCCTCGTTGATTCAGTGAATCCACGTCTTGGTATTTCTGTCGTCGTTGGCACAGTCTCTATGCGCACCCGGCTCCGCAGTGAATCAAAAATCCGGCGATTGATGGAACCGGTCGTCGTTCGTATTCCACAAGGTCGTGTGTTTGTCCCAATCGTTCGAAATTCCTCGTCTCTGTCGATGTCAAATGACAGCCTCTGGTCTCTAACTTCTCTTGCTCGGTAAGTCCTATCGGTCCTCGGTATCAAAACCGGCGTATTATCTGCAGGTATCGGCGCATCAATTAAAGACGGCGTCTCTGTCGCCTCCGTGGCCAATCCAGCGATGCTACGTGCGTCCTCTAACGCTATTCGAGCGTCCTCCAAAACTTCCATCATTCTATCTCTCGTCAATATTTCCTCCATGGTGCCTGGCTTCACCAACCTCAATCTACGTTCAACATGCTCCAGACGGCTGAACATCCTCCTATATACATTTCGTGCGTTTCCAGCGCCAACCTCCGGAACATCTTCCAACAATTCGCTGAGTTTCGTAGCGCAGATCGCCAGCTCCACTGGGGTATCCAGCTCCACATCCTCGGGAATGTCAATCCTCTTGACAGCGCTCTTCGCAGCAACAGCCTATCCTCATCCGCAGTGGATCCAACTTCCAACCTCCGGGCACGCAACTCCCATACGAGTTCGTCACTCCGAAGCATATCCACATCCATCCTTACTTCCTCAGGATATCCAACAACGTCCAAACTCCAACAACCAACGTCCAAAATAGAGAAAAATCTCTATTATATTCCAACACCAGCCTCCAACAACCTGATGTCCCTGCTCGGGCGCCAGAATTGTAACGCCCTTACGTGCAGTTCCTTTATCAGTAAACTCGGGCGCCAGACTATTTGCTTCTGAGGGCGTCACCCTCACCTATCGAGCTCCTCCGGAATGTCCAGAAGCTCGAGCCTAGGTAGACTCCAGTGGAGAATGAAGTGGGTAGCTGTTGGAGGTGGAGGTGTCACCAATAAAACACGCGATTAACTAAAAAATTACTCTCTATTCATACCAAATAAACAAACATTCCAAAATAATAGGTCTCACAGTCCTTAAAACTAATCAACAGTTCGTATCAGGTACAACAGTCCTTAATCTATACCACAAAATCTTCACAGTCCTTAACCTCTAAGAACCCAAGTCCCAAATCTACTTGTCAATCACCAGTAACATTCCGTGAAGGGCTTAGAGTGCACATAAAGCGATTACAGTGGCGAGTTACTCGACTTATTAGGCATCAGAAAGAATTAGGCAAGCAAAATGACGTAGGCATAAAAATGGGTTAGGCATACCAATGAATCAGGCAGAGAATAGATAAGGCATTCGCTCATCAGAAAATTGCTCATGCATGAAAGTGACTAAGGCCGTGTGAAAGAAATAATAATATCACGGGGTTAAAGCGAGAGGGGGCGGAAACCAAAGCCTCACTCAGGCCAACATGGACCATCCAAGCGGAGGGGGGTCCCTGGGGCACGGTTCCGCACGGCGCAACTAGTGTCCGCGCGCAACAGAACCCCTCGAAGAGAACTGCCAAGGCCCAGCCAAAATCGGAGTGACCAGCGGTATGGTGTGCGCATGCGCAAACCACCCGCGTTCACCCGCGACAACGACAGGGCCGAGGTCGAACCAAGTGCCTGCCGCACAGCAGCCCACACCACGGAACTTCGGTCTAAGCACGATTGAGCTTGCTCATCTCGCACATCAACGTCAGCTCCGAGAAATGGACAGCAGGAGTCCACCGAGGTAAAACGGCCAACCACCTAGGGACGATTGAGCTTGCTCATCTCGGCACCCAGGTGTCGGGTTCGCAATACCGGCTTCAGGACCCAGCCGACACCCGTGACGAATCCCGCACCCCCAAAGACCGGGCAAATCCAGTGCCCGCCGCGCAAGAGCCCACGTCACGGAAAACTTCAGTCTAAGCACGATTGAGCTTGCTCATCTCGTACATCAACGTCAGCTCCGCGAGATGGACAGCAGGAGTCCGCCGAGGTAAAACGGTCCACCACCTAGGGACGATTGAGCTTGCTCATCTCGACACCCAGACGGCGGATACGCAATACCGGCTAAAGGACCCAGCCGACACCCGTGACGAACCCGTGCCTTCCAGGGGTCGGTTCGACAAACGACAACAGGGGGCACACCACGACCCTCACCGCGCAGCAGCCCACGTCACGGAAAGCTTCGGTCTAAGCACGATTGAGCTTGCTCATCTCGTACCTCAACGTCAGCTCCGAGAAATGGACAGCAAGAGTCCGCCAAGGTAAAACGGCCCACAATCTAGGGACGATTGAGCTTGCTCATCTCGGCACCCAGATGTCGGTTCCGCAATACCGGCCAAAGGACTCGTAAAGGACGTGAAAGCCCTGAACGCCCTCCTGCAGCCGTCGTTCGGTCTCAACGATCGAACCTCACACTCACCTCCTGGAATCTCGTCCTCCACAAGTGGTCCTCCGGTCCCCTCTCTATACCCCTTTCCTACCTTGATATGTCTGCCTACCACTGAACTCACTACCAGCACTCACAACACTGGCTGGACCTTCCACTATACGGTAGAGGCCTTGATTTATTTTGAGTTCCGCGCCGTACGAGGAACTGCCGTTCCAGTGCTCGACTCGCCTATAAATACCATTCTCGGTCCCCTCCAGCAACATAAGTCGTGCGCACTGCAGATGGAGGTGGGAATGATCGGTCGGTGTCCCCACCGCTCGGCGCGATCTCGCTGGAGTCGATCAAGGTCAACGGGTTTCCGCCACGCAGACAAAACTACTTCGTTACAATATCTCCAGAACTATTAGCTTGTCGAAGTCGGGAGTGGTATTTTTGTATACGTCTGATAAAACTGCACCATAAAAAAATTTTTATTTGAACAGTGTCATTTGAAAACAAATTTTTTTTTTTTGTTACTCCGAACCTATTCGGCCGATTTGACCGAATAACGAACTTAGCCGTTATATTTATACCTCAAACCTATTCTGAAAGTTTCAACTCTCTAACTTCATCCGTTCGAGAGTTATCGTGTTCACGGAACGGACGGACGGACAGAATCGATTTTGACCACGGATTATTCATCAGTAGGTCCAAACAAAACGATTGATACCACTTTTGCCCAAAAATTCGAAAGTCACAGACATTTGGGCAAATTGATAAGCACTCTGTTCAGGTGAACAAGAGCGCCAAAAAGGAAAATGGAGAAACTTATGAAGGAGTCAAGAAAATATGAACCCTTAGATCATTCAAAAACCGTGATCAATTTATCTAATAAGAACTTAAGTGAAGATCAGATATCTCTCCTCAACAAGGGTCTCAAGTTCTCTATAGCCCCTAAGACGATACCAAAAATTGAAATCATGTTGGCGGCAGAAGAAACTGCACAGAAAATTCGAGAACCTGAAAAAGCCTAAGAATACAGATGGAAAATCAGAACCTTGTTAGACAGGAATAACAAGACATCTCTACCCAATATAAATAAAGCTGAACAGAGGGCATTAAAAGATCATAAATCGGATAGTTCCATAAAGATACTTCCAGCAGACAAAGGAAACGCCACTGTAATTCTAGATGTTGGCTCTTATAATCAAAAAATTATTAGAAGCAGGAAAATATAAAAGACTAAAAAAGGACCCTACCACCACAGTTGAAAACCAGATTTACAAAATCCTTTATAAATATCGAAATGAATTTCCAGATCAATTCGTTAGATCAAGACTTACACCTCACTTCAGTAAACCACCACATTTATATGGTCTACCAAAAATACACAAAGCAAATATTCCTCTAAGACCAATTGTGAGTTCAAGAAATTCAGCATGCCACCAATTGGCTAAATTTCTGCTGAAAATTATATCGCCATTAAAAAGTAATTCAACATCGATGATAAGAAACACGAAACATTTCATAGAAATAATGAAACATCAAGAAATCATGGAAGAAGACGTTATGGTCAGCTTCGACATCACCAGTTTGTTCACTAATATTCCGACAGAAAAAACACTTATCATAGTTAGGAAAAAGCTTGAAGAAGATCAAACCCTTAGTGAAAGAACTACACTAAGCGTCAATGCAATTATGGAAATGCTTTCTCTTTGTATTGAAACAACATATTTCCAATTCGAAGACATCTTTTATCAACAAGAATTCGGAATGGCCATGGGTTCACCACTATCACCAATTTTAGCAGATTTATATATGGAAATTTTCGAACAGAAGGCATTAGAAAATCATGTACTTAAACCCAAACTGTGGAAAAGATATGTAGATGATACTTTCATTATTTGGCAACATGGAAGAGAAACTATAGATGGATTCCTTCAATATCTAAACAATCAAGAGGAATCAATTAAATTCACAATTGAAATCGAGAAGGACAGACAACTTCCATTCTTAGATGTACTCGTACATAAACAAAATGGAATCCCAAGAACCACTGTGTATAAAAAGCCAACGAACACAGGACAATATCTACATTTTGAGTCAAACCACCAACTAAACACTAAATTGGGAGTAGCAAAATGTTTATTTGATAGAGCAATAAATATTTGTTGCACTGAAGAAGACCAAAATGAAGAAATAAATAACATCTCGAAAACTCTTAGAAGCAATGGCTACCCCAAAAAGATATTAGAAAAAGCTAAACGAACAAGAGAAAGTCAACCTGAACCAACAGATATAAATCAGACCATTAAAACCGTAATTCCTTATGTAAAAGGTTTGTCGGAGAAAATGAGAAGAATTGGAAATAGATACAACATAACGACTGCATTCAAAACTCAAGACACTATCAGAGCTAAACTTACAAAAGTTAAGCCTAATAATGAGACACAAAGGACAAAGAACTGCATATATGAATTGCCTTGTGAGTGCGGAAGATCTTACATCGCAGAAACTAAACGCCCTCTGAATGTACGAATAAAAGGACATCAGAAGCTTCTACGAGTACTAGACAGCGACAAATCCAGGTTAGTCCAACATGCTGTAGATGAGAATCATCGTATAAAATTGGATGAAGCATCAATAATATCCAAAGAAGAAAAACTTGCAAGAAGAAAAATCAAAGAAGCAGCATTTATGAAAATAACACCAGATTCCATAAGTGCTCCATCTATAGATCTGCCAGAAGTTTGGACGCCGATAGTTCGATCCAACTTAAAAAGATCATCATATCACAGATGAGTATATAACATTGTTCATTTTACTTTCATGACTTCTGTCATATTGACTTTTTGAAAAATTGATAATTTTTCAAAAGGTTTTTTACTTTTCCTCCTTGATAGAGATAGAAGATTTCTATCGAAACGTCGGAAAACATTACATCCACAATAGATGATGGTAATAGCCCAAATAATCATTCAACACGAGCTCCATCATCAACAATATCTCGTCATCAACTTGATATATGTTGGTTGATTTATAAGAATCACGAGTTTTGTAACACGGGAGAATTTTTTTCTGTTCAAGCGTTGAGCACGAGTTATGTGGATCGTAATATCTTCTGCGCTGATCAAGCAGGCAGGTACGATATATGCCGAAGATTTGATTGAGCGATAAGAATAAATGTAACAAAAAAATTTCGAAAACAATGATGTAAGGCAGATGGCTTTTGCGCTCATGTTGAGCTACATGCGGAGAAATATTCAAACTATAACAAATCTAAAAGCACTATGTTTAGGTAAAAAAAAAGGTGTTTTCCCGTACTCAGGAACGATGTGTTAAAAATACAAACACCAAGATGAATGGACAAACCTAGATCCCAAATTAAAAATAACGACTCATATATTTCCTCAAGTTTTGTTCGAAGGTTGCATTCACTTCTGCTAAAAACCTACGTCAGAGCTTTTCTAAATTTCGACAACGTTCATCATTTCAGCGTAAAGAACCATTTCGATTAATTTTCCCTCAACTGACACTGATTTATAAGACACTCATGTCAATCGAATACGTATCTATGAAAGCATCGAGCATTATTACTTTTGACGGGCTTTTTGTCATTTCTCTTTTTTCTTAAGTGAAAGAAAAAATAATCATATCTTTCGGTGCAAAGAAGCTACAACAATGAAATTCGTGAATATGTGAGATATGAAAAAGTCCATACATGCATAAATTTTTGTTGATATAAATCTCATATCTTATGACATATCTAGTATTGAAAAGTTCTTCTTCTGGAATTTTTTAAAAGCTGTCTAACATGTCGATATCTGAGAAATTTCACAAGTTCAATTATATCAACCTATTTCAGATATCATTCAAGTTTTGACTTGGTCCGATGGATATTCTAGGAGATATGAGAGAAAGCAATGTTTAGGTGCTCATAACTCCTAAATCATTGGACGGATTTGGTCCAATAATGACCTCGTCCGAGATATTCATTCCTCCGACCTATCCTGAAAATTTCAGCCGTCTAGCTCATTCCTATCGGACGTAATTGTGCCTACAGACAGACAGACAGAATCGATTTTGACAACTGATTCTTCATCGGCAAGTCCTTATGAAACGATTGGTACCACTCTTACTCAAATATCTGAAAAATACCGATATAAACACTCTGTTCAGGTGAACAAGAGCGCCAAAAATAGTGAAAAATTAAAAAGGATGAAAGAAGTTCTTTCACTATGATTCTCATTAAAATTCCCTCATCCTAAAAACAAGAGAAAACCCCACATCAACAAATGCAAGCAACTGATGTGAATAAAAAAAATATATTTATACATATATTTCAAAAAAATGGAAGAACGATACAGTTAAAGCTGGCGTTAACACATGAGTGCTAATGAAATATATGTAATTCTGATATCAGAAACCTATTTTATCGACTTAACAGTGTTTCAGATCCAACATCTCCTCTTTTCCTCTACTAATCACCCAGCTTGAAACATGATCCGCTACGGAAAAACGTTACTCACAAAATATAAGCAACATACATCAGAATCTACATAAAATTATGAAGTTTCTACGTGTCAGTCATATACTCACCTCCCAAGCATAATATTCCCCCTAACCAATATGAGTCACTTTTTCAAAATCTTCAATAACTGCAATATGAAGCTCTCCTATTGGGCATCAAGACTAATAACTCCCAAACGTCGTAATCTAATGAAAGTAATAACAATCAACAATTTCACCGAGTTAATGGCCAATACACAGAAACAAGAATGGAATGGAATCCTATCCTCCAGACCTTCCATCTGACCAGTTATGAATATAATAGCTTCAATGTACTCTAACACTGTCAAGGACGGAAGAAGTTCAAACTAATTTACCTATGGTTTGAGGTCAGAACTGAGGAGATAGCTATCTATCAAATTCCATGAATATGTATGGTTGAACCGTATTTGTGAAATGCTAACCACAGATAGATAGTGACGAAGATGGATAATCAGAAAAATCGGAGATATCTATCTATTCATAACCTTTGATATGGTTATAGTTCACCCAGAATCTCGACACGGCTACTTTAACGATAATGACGACAAAAATGACAAAAATTCGCTACACTACCAAGTAATCTGCAGATTCATTAAATTTATCGTGCGCTTGTTCATTAGAACAGTAGGTATATACTTTTGCCCAAATGTCTGTAATTTTCGAATATCAAGCCAAAAATGGTCTCAAACCATTTAATCTCCACGATAATAATAATAATAATATACTGTTCAGCAACGACTATGGCAACGATTGCTGATACCAAAATCAGAGATAACAATGGAAGAAGAAACCAACCAGAAGAGCACATACCACTATGGAAGGAAAGGCTAATGAGAAGCATAGAGACAAAACGAGCTGAAATTGCCAGGCTTACGGAGTACAACAGAGAAAATCCAAGTAGAAAAGTTAAGAGAAAAGTTCTGCAAATATTCGAGAAGTATAGGATGCAAACACCACGGGATCTACCCAACACTGTACCAGCAGACTTTCTCGACACTTCACATCAAAAGTTGTCCGCACTATGTGCAAGACTCAGAAGATACTCGAAATGCACAAAGAGAAAGAGACAAAGCATTTGATTTATTAACAACGAGAAGAAATTTCACAGAACACTCAAGGCCGAGACAGAATCACAAGGAGAGATTTCAGAGATACCCATAAAAGAACATATAACCACATACTGGTCATCGATATGGAGCAAAGGTGGACAATACAATAAATATGCAAACCGATTAATTAAAGAAGAGAAAGACTATATGAGAGTAAAACCGTTCGAGGAACCCAAAATAACAAAAGAAATGGTTACCGAAGTAATCAAGAAGACCCATAACTGGAAGAGCCCAGGAAGCGAATGAAGGAGATACATATAAATACCTGGGATATGAACAAACGAAATCTATAGAGCAAGGAAACCCTCACAAAAGAATACCTCACGAGAGTCAGAAAAATATGTCATACCGAACTTAATAGTAAAAATCTGTTCAAAGCCCTGAACACCCTGGCAATACCTGTGTTGACTTACTCTTTTGGAGTAATATCATGGATCGACACAGACCTCGAGAACATCATGAGAAAAACTAGAACTAGTTGACTAAGGAACGCAATCACCACCCCAAATCAAGCACCCTAAGGATGACAATCCTTAGGGGCGACGAAGGGAGAGGTCTCATCGAAATAAAAAAATTACAAAACAGTCAGATCAAAACCTTGAGGACATACTTCCACCAGAGACGCTCAATATCACCCCTCCATCGAAACATCTGCTTAACAGATAAGGGATATACACTACTCAACTTAGCAAATAGGACAGTACAGAGAACAGAAGAGGTTCGCAACAAGGAGGACAAACACCGAGAATGGCGAGAAAAGACACTTCACGGGAGACACCCACATGACCTCTATCAACCGTGTGTTGACAAAAGTGCGTCGAATGCTTATCTAAAAAAAGGGAAACTGTTCCCGGAGACAGAAATATTTACCCTAGCCATACAGGACCAAGTGGTGAAACTACCTGAAACATATTGTTAAAGACCCTAAGGTGAGAGATAACAGTTGTAGAAAATGTAAAGAAAAACCCAAAAGAATACAACACGTTACATCAGCATGTAGTCTACTTGCCCAAAATGATTATTTACACCGACACAATCAAGTAGCTGCAGTAATACACCAAAATATATGTAACAGGCTGGGACTCAATACAGACGAACCTAAGATGCCTTACTATAAATACGTTCCTAAATCAGTCATCGAAACCAACAAATTCACTGTTTATTACGACCGATCGATCATCACCGATCGCAGTGTCCCCTTTGCTACGGTTATTTTTCTTCAATGTTTCAACCTGTCGTTAAAAATGAAATCAATAATTTGTCCACGACAATATTGAATTTTGTTAACAAGCATTTAGACTTAATCTAGGGCTGGGTTACATATGCCTTGAAGAAAATCAGAAATTGATCACCAAATATAACAAATCTATTATCAAAAAATAAATATACAATATACAAGTGCTTAATTGAACATATCAAATCTACAGCAACTAACTATGAACTATCCAAGAATCAACTTACTGAGAAAACCGTGCATTTAAGGACAATGATCACTATGATCTATCAAAGAATGAATTATATTAAAAACTAGCAGTCTTCAAGTACTTACTCACTATTGCAGATGTTAATCAATTCAATAAAATATAATAACTGAAATTAATATTAGTTGACTAGGCAGTCAGAAATTTATAGGGATTATCTCCAATTATTCAATTATAAACTGACATGAAGAAATCAAATATGGTAAGAGACTTATCTTAAAAGTCAAGATGAATTCTTCTCCCAACGATTAGCATCAGAAATGAACCAAGTATGGAAAGGTACAGTCAAAATCTCTCCAGATACAGCAATCCAATTTCTAAACCAATTGATCCCAGAAGGTTTGTATCGTTCAAAATTTCCGTGTAATATGTGGAGTGAGAATTACCATAGGAAATAAAAAAAAAATCTGAGAATGAAATAAAAATAATTTTAAAATCTTTAATTGAATTTAATTGAACATCGTGTAACTTACCCTCTTTATCAATAGATTTTCTTTTAATTGCAGCCTTGAAATATGGAATAAAATCTGACCAGGCTATCCAAATTCAATTGATTAATGCCTCAACAGCAAAATTAATTCAGCTCCCAAAAATTACAAATTCGAAAATCATTGCTGGTTTTAAACTCTACTGTTTGTCAGAATTTCAATTCACAACTCTTAATTATCGGCAATGGATAAAGAATGAAAATCGATATTAATTTCCTGAAGACCAAGAAGTGAGAGATAAGAAAGATGAAAAAAATGAGGAAAAAAACTCTTCGTGTTTATGTCAGCTACGATGGTTTGAATGCAAAATTTATGTATCGAATCTCGCAATGAGACATCTAACGGCGATGCAACAAAACAAACCCTCCGTTACAGAAATCATTTATGAATCTAAAATATATGATGAGAAAACTGTAATCAATGGAATGATGAAATTAATAATCAAAATGAATTCAAACTGTATCACTCTTAACAAACCTGATATCGTTATGAGAGACAAGCAATCAAGCGAAGCTATTATTATAAACATCGCGATCCCTAACACGCATAACCTGCTAAATACCATTGCAGAAAAAACAGAAAGTACACTGAGTTAGCAGATGAGATAAAAAGGATGTGGAATCTCAACAAAGTCATCATCGTACCAATTGTACTATCTACTACAGGGGTTATACCATGGGAGTTGCACAAAGGCTTGGAGTTCCTAGGACTACACAGAGATATTTACATGCTGCCACAGAAAGTTGTAATTCTGAATACCACTAAAATAGTCTGAAGATTTTTGAGTCAGGATTAACTTATGGAAATGCTTTGCGAAAAACCCGTATCCCATTGAATCAACCAGGAAAACCTGAGAAACTAGAAATATGATAATAATAATAATAATAAGTAGATCAGCAGTACACAACACAAGTAAAGACACTACTGAAGTCGGAGCTAGACGCCGGTAACCTTGTTCAAGCGATAAACACCTACGCTGCACCTGTTCTGACCTACTCCTTAGGTATACTACAGTGAACCACTACGGAACTAGAGGCTATACAACGACTAACTATACTAGGACTCTGATGACAAAAAAATCTGACCGACTGTAGGGATAGAATGACATTGATCACGTCGGGGTCACCAATGTAGGGACAGAATGACGTTGATCACCTCGGGGTCACCAATGTAGAATCGGAAGTGTTATCCCCACTTATGCGTTTCGTCCCTAGCGCACACATTTGGGCTCATCAGTAAGGCTTGTGTTCGCCATGCCATAGACGCAGGGGAGAAATTTGAGAGTAGGAGCCGCCGGGAGTTGAACCCGGCACCTCGTCGGTAAGAAATCTGAGAGTTAACCTTTCGGCTACCGAAGCGCTGTATATTGTTGCTATGTGGGGCTTTATGGAGTGCCACCACATGAAATCCCTCCACGAACATCCAAATTCGTCGGTGATTAGAACGACTTTACCACGAAAGCATGGCGGATGAGGGCTTACTGATAACAGCAATCTCCACTCGCGACAAATCCTGAGATTGAGAAAGTTTTTCAACAACAAGGCTGAAACATCTAATCTCCATAAAATAATCGGCACAGCAGATAAAAATTACTCTCCCCTCAATTTGACGTCGCTAGAAGCAAACTTCAAGATAATTTCAAACAACGAGAAACAAGAAAAGTGGGCCCAGGAGAAACTCCATAGCAGACATGACACATCATAATGACCTTCATCAACCACATATTGATCAAGATGCCTCCAACAAGTGGCTTTCTAAAGAAAGTCTTTTTCCTGAGACTGAAGGATTTATGATGGCTATCCAGGATCAAGTCATCAATACAAATAATCATAAGAAATTTATTTGCAGAGACCCGGATACCCAGACCGACCTATGCAGAAACTGTCATCAAACCTCGAAAATAATTCAGCACTTGACATCTGGCTGCAGCGTAGTAGCCAACACAGACTATCTGCAACGACATAACCAGATCTGCAACATCATCCACCAGAAGTTGGCCAACAAATAAGAACTAATTACCACTCACACGCCATACTACAAGTATCAGCCGCAGAATGTACTCGAGAATGCTAACTTCAGACTCTACTGCGACCGGCCTATTATTAACGATAAACAGGTAACGAATAACCGACCGAACATTGTGGTGGTCATAGGAAGTCAAATCAGCCCTTCTTTTGAAAGTATCAGTACCTAACAACACGACGTGTTAGGCAAATACCAAGAAAAGATGGCTAAATATGCAGACCTGGCATTAGAAGTCAAATAAATGTGGCATGTCGACAAGGCAGAGGTTGTGCCTGTCATTCTATCATCCACGGACCTAATTCCTAAGAGTCTACCAGAAAGCCTCACCAAAATAGGAGTTCACAGAAACACCTACGTTGAACTCCAAAGAGCAGTTCTCTTCGATGAATAAACAAATTACATCACTGAGGTATAACATAATTATTCTATATGTGATACTAACAAAATATTAATTCCTGTAGCTGTTCCGAGCACACACTCATAAGAATAAAGCGAACACCATAAGTCCTATATAGTAAACCCTAAACTAATTTCTAAAGTTTAAAAGAAGAACGCAAAACAAGATTCATGCTGTAACAAAATCATATCAGATAGTTTAATCGAGAATCCATTATACAAAAAATTGTAGAAAATTCACGACGAGACACAGCAAGCAGTTTCAAGAACGACAGAAACACTGCCAAACTCTTCTGCAGTAACACATCCACACCGCGAAGCGAGTTCATTTCATACTACTGTAGATCATCTCTAATCTGGAAAGTTTGTGTTGTCAATATTTAGGTTAACTTTATATCCGAGTCATTGAATTTTTCAATTATCATTGATCAATTGGTTGATCAGCTCTATAGTTTCACTTGTCAACCGGGATTTCACATGTTTTTGGAGCTCTTGTTCACCCGAACAGAGTGCCAAATGTCTGTAATTTTAGAATATCGAGCCGAAAAGGCCTCAATCGATTGGTTCGACTCCCTGATGAAGAAATCATGGTGAAAGTTGAGTCTGTCTGGCCGGCCGTATCCTCTCTAGCATCCAAAAGAGATGAGCTAGAGTTTTCATATTTTCAGAATAGGTTTATTGTCCAAATAAATCGGTCAAGTTCGTTATTGGGCCAAATCCGTCGGATGGTTCAGTAGTTATGAGCATCTGAAATTTTGTTTCCGCAATAACTACTAGAATATCCATCCGATCAAGTTGATACTTGAAACATTGTTGATAGTCCGGGAGGTAGCGTTGCATTTTAGGTAGTGTTTTTACGCCGATCGATTGCCATCATTTTCAATAGTTCTCCAGGTGGGTGAACGAAGCGTCAGCTGACGCACCCGCGGTGGGTGTGGGTGTAGGAGGTTCCGAAAGTTGTAAAAACTAAAAACAAATTAAGTAACGCCGACTGAAACTTTTTTCATAAATAGTTGAAGTCATACTGAGCTGAAAAAAAATCGTCAGCTGCATCGTCGAGGGGGTATTATGTGTCAGCTGCTCGCATGAACTTGTAAAATACACGTAAAATAAAGTTATAGTACGCCGGATGAAATTCGACTAGACAATTGTTTATATTATTAAGAGTACGAAAACAATAATCAGCTGCATGGGTAGCGGTGGAAAGACCGTCAGCTAACGCAGTAAAGATACAGATTATTCCAGCAATACACAGTATCTTTCAGGGCCCAGCTGACAGATTTCCCCTGCCCGCACCCATGTGACTGAAAGTTTTCGTAGACGTAACTATTAAAATATCATATTGTCAAATTTCAACCGTTATAGTGATAATTGAATGATAATCTCGAGAAGTAAATAACAGGGGTGAAACAATATCGAACGAAAATATTTTGTGTTATTTTTTGTTTTATTTTATGTATATAAAGGAAATGCATAATGTGAACTAATATATAATGTAAAATATTAAAAATAACATAAACTAATAAAAAGAAAAAATAAATAGAAACATAAAAATTGATAACTTCGGAAAAATTATTCGTTATTATGATTAGTTGTCATAGGTATCACTATCATATTCATGTTCCGATAAATCGTCATCAGAACTGCCCTCTGTTAAATCGTTCTTATCGTCTGGTTCAATCTGTTGCGCTTGATCTTCTTCACCATCATCTGTGAATGAATATATTAATCTGAAACACTGGAACATATCAATTTCGAATAGAAATCAAGTAATATCTTTGGACTGTCGCATTCTCCTGTTATTAAATCTTTTGTAGTTAATTTGTCTGGCAATGGAGTACGTCCCATATCGCGGATTTCAGATCGCAAAATTAATGCAGTTTTATCCAAAATATCTTGTTTTTCTATAGTTTGTGAATCGTTCTTAACTAAAACTCCGCTATAGGGTTTAACAACCTTTCTTGTGTTCATACACACTATGGCAATTTTTTTTGGGAATGTTTCTTTTCTAAATTATATGGTTCGACGTCCACAGATATGTCTATATTTTCATCTTTTTACAATCGATGAAAATTGATTTTAAAAAAGATAAAAAGAAGCATTCTTGTTTTTTGACTATATTTTCTGAAACAAAACACACTTGTTCAAAAGCTTTAGTGCATTTCGACAATTAGATCGGCAAAATTTGTGATAGAAAACGATTTGAGCTTTCAAAAATTGCTCATTAATCTTGTTTGACAAATCTGATTCACTTGCTACTCCGCTCACCTTACGTTTCAAGTTTTCGATGGTCTCGAAAGATGTACATTGTAATGAAGTTTGATTTTTTTTGTATAGGAAAATAATTCTTCATTTTAAGTATTCCGATTATTTTATATATTTTCCGTTCCCCTGTATACACCTTAAGATTCGAAGTCGTTGTTTTCAGAGTTTTTCGGTGAGAAAAAAAGGCCTGAAAACATAAATTTCTCTTCGCTAGAATCCGATAAATCTGTTTTTATGAGATAAACCGAAATCGAAGATGATTTTAGGCGACAAAAAGCCACATCTGTGCGTGTTCGTTTTCCGCTCCCCGCCTGGAGAGTATAAAAAGGCATGTTGCCCTCAGATTAAGAATTTCATTATTCAGTTTAGTTCAGTTCAGTTTTCATTGGAGATAATTCAGATTACCGTCAGTCAATCAGTCAGGTTAGCGAATTGAGATTACCGTCAGTCAGTCAGATAAATTCATAATTCATTATTCAGATTAGTTTCATTCCGATTAGCAGATTCATTCATAATTCATTGTTCAGATCAGTTTCATTAATTATTATTCAGTTTGGCAGATTAATTCCGATTTAGTGATTGTGGTTCCGGGTTAGATATAGATTTTAAGATAGGTAATTTTGTTCAGTTTTCAGTTAGATTCATTATTTATAGGAGTTTATTTTATTTTTCTTATTCAATAGTAGCGATTTTAGTTTATCTCATCAGTGCACAGAGTGTGGTTTTGTCGGACGTCAGTGTCCTGAGCGACGAAAGAAAAGAAAAAGTGAGTAAACGAATAACCCCATTGCCGAAACCCCTTTATTTCAATTTCATTGTAACGTTCATTTTATATATTTTCTGTAAATGATTTATTTCGAATTCAGAGTATACTGTCCATAATACTTCAGGGTGTTTTGTTGGTTGCCTATTTGAAAATTTCAATATCTTGATCGCGATTCGATTCCCGTGTTATTTTATTTACCTCATATGTTCCATATGTGGGCCTGGGAGATTGGAATAATTCATTCCTTTGTTTTAATTGTGAAAATTGAACGCTATAAGCTGGTTACTGTGGAAGATTATCGTGAAGAGTTTCTTTGAAAATAGCAAAATTATTTGGATTAAGATATCTTCTACAATTTCGAATATATTGGCTGATTGAAATATTTTGGAGATTTAAGCAATATATTACCCTTGGGGGATTAATACTGGCTCAGCGATCAATTTTGTTATAAGGCCGCCCACTATCTTAGTAAGTGTGAATCGATCCATATTTTATTCTGGAAAATTCTGATTGAGATGTTTATTTTCAGGGCCTTTTTATTTTTACTATAACTTCTTATTTTTACGTTTACCTTCTGCATTTGTGGTTTTGGAACATTTTGTCGCTTCTACTTTGCCGTTTCCATTTCAAGTACTGGTCGTTGTTTCATCGAGAGAAGTGACCTTGAAAGTTATTTATCCAGACATTAGGATTGGAAATCGTCGATAGTTCATTGCACCATCAGGAATAGGGAGAACAACATTTCTTTTTATCATAAATGAGAATTGGAATAACTGGTAATAATTTCCTTGGATAGTTCACTGCCTATATTGAAGAATATCCTGGTATGTAAGAAAATTCCTTCTTTACGACATTCGATCCATCTTGTTCAATTAATCCTCGAAGCACAGTTACGAAGGAGGGAAAATAAGGAAATTACGATTACATTTTGATTATTGAACCGATGAACTTGGGTCATTTTTATGGATGAAATATTTTTTTTTATAATAACACTTCACAAAATATTTTCTAGAATAGTTGTTACAATATACAGAGTGTGACCTTTACACTTGATCAAGTATAGGGGAAGCGGTAAATGTTGAAGTTTGATATAAATTCTTTAATTTTGTGAATATTTGAATAATATACTTGTAGAAAATCATCGAACTCATTTAATTTATTTTGTATTTTAAATCGGTAGTGAATAATTTCATGAAAATTTTTAGTTTATTATTTCCACTTGTTGAGGTGTTTACGTGTTTGGCCAAAACAAGTGCTTTTGGACATCAGCTATTTTTTTTGTTTTGTCTTTGTTTTCTTACTTTAAATATTTTTCTTGAGAGGTTAGGGTTAAATACGTTGGCGCCCATAGTAACATCATTTGAACCCACGCCGTCTCCACTGTTAAAACGGCGAACCGCGGTCCTAGCTTTCTCATATTTTATTTTGTTATTTTTTGTGGTTTTGAATAATATTAGTTTGCATATAAATTCGGAGTGAGATAAAGCATTATATCATCAAAATCGCCTATTTTTCCGAGTTCGATTTCATTCCTTTTACGGGAATTCTGTGGACAGTTAGCAACCCTCCGTCTGTAGATAATAATTATTCTTAGCTCTTCTCGCGAGCCAGTAAAATTTTTATTCAGATTACAGTTCAATCACAATTTGTTGCGTCCTATTTGCGAGAAAGTAGCGTTCGCAGCCAGATTGATTTTGATTTAGAATTAAGTCATTTTTATGCATTTCACTTGTAATTGTTAATGTCCTTAGAAAGTGTTATTTTCACAAGTATAACTGAATTCTTGTGTTCTGTTTAAATTGTTACAGTAGATTACCGAATTAATTTATTTTCACCTTTCATACTGTCAGTTTAAATCTGTTATTTTGCTGAATTAATATATTTCCACATTTCATACTGTCAGTTTAAATCTGTTATTTTGCTGAAAGATAGTTGATTACTTACCTTATTAGTATTCAACATACCGAGGTGATTTTCTGTACTTATATATCGAATTAATTTATTTTCACCTTGCATACTGTCAGTTTAAATCTGTTATTTTGTTGAAATATAGCTGACTACTTACGTTATTTTTATTCAACATACTGAGGGAAGTTTCTGTACATATATTCCGAATAAATTATATTAAATTTTTGCCTATTTGATTGCTCAAATTATCGCTAATAGCTTAGATAAAACCGAACTCTGTCTTCGACTAGAAGCTACCTTGGTAGGTTTGCTATTCTCCCTGATAAGCAAAGAATAGCTGGCGCCCGAAAAATATATAATAGGTAAAAAAGGGTGTTACAACATGTTTGAAGCTGTTGCTCGCGTCCTTGATACTTTTTATTACAAAAAATGCAGACAATTTCTGTGGAATCTTGGGCATTTTCGGCGTTTATCGTTACTCCATCGCCTTCAGGTTCATGTGCATTCTCGATTGTAACCGTGCTCAAAATATCGGATTCACCACCGATACTCGATAAAGTACTCGAACATATGGCTTTGAATTGAGCAGGAATCGATGAAACGTCGATGTTGATATCTTCGATTTCTGCATGTTCTCCTGAAGTTTGAGCGTCTCTTTCCGAGCTAAAAGGAAATCTTTAATAGTTTCAATGAATCTTGATAAAGTTTGTATCGTTGATATGCAACGAAATGCTGTTTTTTCCAAAGACTCCTAAATTTTCACGCAGAGTTAGCTATGGTAATTCAATATATTTTTTTTTAAACTTGAGAGCAAAATCTACTATTTTTCCTTGTATATCAATGATGTGAATCCAATATTATGTATATCAAAGAATATAAATCAAAATAACTGCCAAAAAATAATTAAGAATAACTCACCTTGACGCTGCAGATGTCGAAGGAGTTTCCACAGCTATTCGGTATTTTGGCGGTAAGGCGGTGAATTGACGATAACACTTCGAGTGATATTTTTCAAAATCGTTTAATTCTGACGGCACTTAAGTGCTGCTTAGAGATAGATTATTTTTCTCACGAATCTCCAATATAGCAGTACATTTTTGTAAAGTTTTCGCATTAAAAGATATTAATATTTCATTTGTTTTGCCACAAAATACACAAACCGGTAGAATCTTCGACATATTTTGATTTGCGTGCGTTCGTTCGACGAATACAACGTAAAACCCAAACTGATCACTTACGGCAAAGAGACACTCATACGTATTGTTAGAAATATGAAGAAAATTGCCAAATATAAGCCGCCGCTGGTCGGGGGCAATTAGAAATAAATATTTATAATAAATAAAAAAATGCTGATGATGTAAATAAACACTTGAGGTGTTTATCGCCTGAATACTGATTAGGCAGTTCCGAGGAAAAACGGAACAGGGCAGCATACGTCCCCGCTCAGACATAGGAGGCCGCTTATTTTTATTCATTATTATTTTCATTCGATATTTGAATTATCAAATGATAACGATTACGAGTTTATTTAATTTCTAATAATATAGTAGTATTTATATAGATAGTATAGATGCCGCTTTGAAATTTTAGTGGGAGAGCTCCATTATTTTTAATCTTTATTACGTCAGCTGACGGTCTTTCCACCGCTACCCATGCAGCTGATTATTGTTTTCGTACTCCTAATAATTTGAACAATTGTCTGGTCGATATTCATCCGGCGTACTATAACTTTATTTTACGTGTTTTTTTACAAGTTCATGCTAGGAGCTGACACATAATCCCCCCTTCATGATGAAGCTGACGAATTTTTTTCAACTCGGTATGACTTCAACTATGTATTTATGAAAAAAGTTTCAGTCGGCGTACTATTACTTAATTTGTTTTTATTTTTTACAACTTTCGGAACCTCCTACACCCACACCCACCGCTACTTGAGCAGCTGACGGTCGGGTCACTCACTAGTCATATAAGATCAATTATCAATGTTGATATCAGCCGGCTTACTATGACTTTTGTATTTGCAACGCTACCTCGCGGACTATGAGGGAGGCTGCAACAAAATGGCTCGCAAAATTTCACAGAAATCGTCACGCTAGAAAATTCCCAAATTTCAAAAAATTCCCAAAAAAAATTTTTTAATACTCAATATCTCATAAGAAATTTTTCTGATTTCAATAAAAATTCGTGAATATATTGAGGTGATCGATATCTTACTTATCCTCGAACTTCATTGTCGTAGCTATTTTCCATCAAAAGATATGATCATTTTTTTGATTTACTCAAGAGAAAAGAGAAATGATAGGAAGTCCAGGTGATTTTCTTTGAACGATAGCCATCACAGATCGATATTCGATTGACAAATGCCGGGCTCATTAATCAGTGTCAGTTGGCGTAATATTAATCAAAATTTTTCATAACGGGAAATCAATAGATAGAATTCAAAATTCAGAAAAGCACTGACGTAAGTTTTTAGGGGACGGTAACTATAGCTTCGAACAAAACTTGGGGAAAATTATGAGTAGTTAGTTTTAATTTGAGATATAGGTTTGTTCATTCATTAGGCGTTCATATTTGCATCACATTGTCCCATAGTACGAGAAAAGACTATTATTCACCTGATCAGAGTGCTTATAGATTTATTATGGTTTGAATATTTACTCGAATATGTTATTGGGGACTATAGGTATTCAAAATCTTGGTGCTAGGTAGGTGAAACTTCTCTGTCCTACACTTTTACCACACCTAAGGAGCAGATATTTTCCCCTGGTTGTAGACCTATGCTGCAACTTGATACTTGTCAGAATTTTCAGCGTATATAATTTCCTAATATCATACTTTTGAGATCTCAAACAGCTGCTGGCTGAAATAAGTGAGTTTCTTCAGGTGTATTATTTCCAGTATCTGCTTTTGTATAATCTCCAAGGGTTTAATATAACAATGATAAGTACCATCCCATATTACTATCCCGTAACCAATCTGTGATTCTAGCAGGGCCTGGGAATATTTTCAAATACTTCATAGAGCTAATATGGTTGCTTGAAAAGGAGTCCTCTAATCTCATTGACAAGTCCCCTTATATGTGTGTCCCATTTTAATTGTGAATTTATTGTTACTCCTAGATACTTCATGTATTTCACTTCTGACTGACAATTCGAAGGTCTTAGAAGTTTAGAAGACTAGATGTCCCGGAGCCAAAGATGATATATTTCGTTTACCAATAGTTAGTTTATTGCTTCTGAACCATTCCACTGTTCCAGCAAATCTCGTTCGTACCTTCTGCTCTTATGCCTTCCATGTGTCTTCCCGGTACTGAAACACCTCATCATCAGCAAAAAAAATTGCTTCTTCTGATTCCATCATTTTTAACAGGCTGTTTATGTAAATTAGGAATAGTATTGGCCCGAACACATTTCCCTGTGGAACCCCATATTCCACTATTTCATCTCGACTCCTGGTGTGACCAATCTCCACAACCTGTCTTCTATTTGACAGATAGCTCACACAGATAGGTTCGACTTCTTGTGAAGAATACAGGGCCAAACTTGAGTATGTTCGTGCAGCCTTCCGGCCATCCGTACACCTTCTGTCTAACGAAATGTATGAGCATGAGTTTCCATATCTTTAGAATATCAATAACAATAACAACAATTTATTTCCTCCATTAAGATATCAGCAGATGTATAGGAATAGTCAAAACCAGGGAAAAAGAATGAAACAAAACAACAAAATGGTTACAATGAGAAAAAAATAAATAATATCGATAATAAGGTATCGGAACACATGATGGGAATTCCACCAGACGCAGATAATGCAAATAATTCTTCGACGGAATGTTTAGTCTCGAGAACACCTGCTCCGGTGACCACTGCTGTGGCTGGCGCCTGGAAATTGCCGCTGGATGTTTCTTCGGACTGAACTACAGTTGAAAATAGGAAAAAGGTCGACCGTAAGAACAAGAGTGTGACAAGGAGTAAGAACAATGAAATAAAACCTACTCCCCTGAAACAGGGTAACTTTATCAGGCCAATTATCGACTCGTCAAATTCCACTGCTCTCCTAAGTGCCCCTAAAAAGCGATTATCACATATTCACATATCTAGACTCAGCCCCTCTACAACGATTGAGGATAAGTTTATCGGTGATATCGCAAAAAATTCAACTTGAGAAAAATTAAAATCTAAGCAGCCGGACATATACTCATCATTTAAGATATCTTCTCCCTCTGAGTACGAAAGCAAACTGATGGATCCGATGTTTTGGCCGGAAGGTGTAATGATTAATAAAATTTTTCAAGGAGAAGAACGGTCAACCACAGCGTAACATAGATGATACATTTGATTATATTGGTAGCTCGGTACCTTCAGTTCACCACTGCAACATTGACAATTAGTTTCTATTCAATTAGAATTCTACAATTAAACGCACAAAGTCTACCAAATAAATTAAACAACTTGGAGCTCTTCCTCAGTTCTTCAAATCCCGATTGTGTCAGAAACATTGGTGCTCATCAGATCGCATTGAGTATATGACCTTATCTGGTTACCAACTCGACTCATCTTGCTGCAGACCTACTCGTGAATATGGAGGCAGCGCCATCTATGTAAAATCGGGTTATAAAGTGCAACGCCTTAATATTGATAAGTTCTCAGTTGAGATGCATTGTGAGTTATGTGCTATGAAGATCAAGACAAAAAAATCTACCTACTGTGTGTTGAGTGTTTACCGGCCTTCGTCGAGTTATATTCCTTTATTCTTAAAGACATTAGAATATGTATTGAACTACTGCATCTCTATATCAGAAATTATGTTGTTCTGTGGTGATCTAAATATTAACTTCCTTTCAGTTAACGATTCTTGGAAAAAGCTTCTTGATGAACTTTTTAATTCTTTTGGCCTATTAGAATATTGCTTGGAGCCTACGAGAGTCTTTACCAACAAACACTTGAAAACCTCATTTAGCAAGGTTGACTAAATATTTGGTAATGCTGATAGTATGGGCATATCTGTGTCTGTTCATGAGCCCTTCATTGGTGACCATAGAGCTCTCATTCTTGATTATTGTTGTCAGGACAGACTTGAAGATGAAAAGGATTTCAAAACTTTCAGAATGCTATCATACCCCATTTTGGATAATCTTTCCTCCATGATTTCAAATACCAACTTTCAAGTATTATCTAATTACAGCACAGTTGACACTTGATTTCAAAAATTTATGGATTTGTTAACTTCTTCTGTTGAGGCGGCATGTCCCTTGAGGTCATTGCCTTCTTTTTTACAATGTCGACCGAAATGGATAGATTCCTCTATAATTGAAGCAAGAGACAAATTAAAAAATCTTTTCTGGGTTTTTAAAAACTTAAAATCCCATGAGGCGTTAATGAATTATAAGGAAGCTAAAACAGCATACAATCGATTACTAAATATTTCTAAAATTAATTATAATGATAAGATTCTTTCCGCATCAACAAATCGAAACAAAACTTTGTGGACGCTTGTTAATGTAGAATTACGTACTAAGACCCAAGGTCGTACGAATTATGTTACCCTGACTATTGATGAGCAGGCCATCTCGGCTCCCAATGAGGTCACTAACGCATTTGAGAACTATTTCTCTACTATGGGTGAGCTAGCACTACAAGGCGAATATGGAAATTTTATTTCGAACTCATGCACTATCCAAAAATTGTAAAATTTTAATTTCTTCTCTTTTCCCGTTGTTTCCGAGGAGATCCTATCTGTAATCTCTAGTTCAAAAAATTGTGGGGAGTTCGGGCCCGATAACATTTCTTCTAAACTGCTCAAATATTTCTCCCCTTATTGCTGAGCATTTGTCGGATTTGATCAATTTCTCGGTTTCTTCGGGTAAATTTTCAGTAGTTTTAAAGCAAGCAATTGTTAAACCTGTTCATAAGAAAGGTAGTACTGATAACTTAGTAAACTATCGCCCTATGTCTTTATTAAGTCAGCTATCAAAGGTAATAGAGAGGATAGTCTGTCGTCGAATGTATGACTATCTGTCAAAATTTTCCATCTTAATAAGTTGTCAGCATGGCTTTAGAGATGGTAGTAGATCCACGCAGGGTGGTTGCTGTGAGTTTCTCGAGTTTGTTTATTCCTCGTTGGATGATGGGTATCAGGTTGCGGGAGTATTTTTCGATTTAACTCGCCCGTTTGATTGCCTTCCGCCTGAGTTTCTTATTGAAAAAATGTACCAAATGAAATTTCGATGGGTAGGTATCCCTCGATTGGATTCTCAGCTTTCTCTTCGATCGGTCTATGATGGTCAAGTTGGGTGACTCCCATTCACACAGCGGCGGCGTAGCATAGGTTGGCACCCGGGGCGAATTTCTATCGAGCACCCTCAAAATAAAACGACAAATATTAAACGTGTTTACGTGACTTTATTTTGCTAAAATACTCAATGACATTATCAAAATTTACTTTCCTCTCCTTTTCAATGGACAATATGGATAGACTGGAAAGTCGTGTTTGGCTCATTGTAGATCTTAAGTAAGATTTTATTAACTTCAATTTTGAGAAACTTCTTTCACAAGTAGCCACCGAAACACAAATAGTTAAAAAAATTTTTGACATAGAGCTAGACTTGGAACAGACTCAGAATAGTCCCATTTTACAATAAATTTCAGAAGCTCCAAGGTAGTCCATTGGATCGCTTCTTGAAGAGAAATGCTGGCGGCTTCCAAGTGGCGCCTCAGTCGTAAAATCTCCAAAATAATGTCCTCTGCAGAAAATCCATCATAGATTTTTGTAAGATTTGGAACTTTATCACGAAGTTCTTCTTCTGTTGACGTAAGTAGAGTTTCAGACTGAACAACACCAAATGTTATGAGAATATCATTCATCCATTATTCATCAATGAGCTTCCCCAGTATATCAAGGCTTGCATTATCATTCTCTTTGCTGATGATACATCCCTAGCAATTAAAGCACGTAATCTTGATGAATTGATAGGTATTTGCGAATCTCTGATAAAAAAATTTATTGAAAGGTACTCTCTGATTGTAAATTTGACTAAAACCAAGATTGTGAAATTCCAGGCAAAGGACGGTCCTGGTTTCACGGTGAAACTTTCGAAATTCTACCTCAGGTCATCGGAGTGTATCAGTTTTCTGGGAGTACGAGTAGATACTAGATTGAGATGGTCCATTCTCATAGACCACGTATGCAATAAAATAAGTAAATCTTATTTTGTTATTTCGCGCCTCAAGAGTTCACTGTCGTTAGATTCGCTCCTTGGAGTGTATTTCAGCAGTGTATAAAGTCACCTTTTAGTCCAGTCAATAAAGCCTGGGGAACGAAATAATTAGCGTCAATGAAAATTTTTGCTTTTATTGTTTGAGACAAAAAATAGGATACCCAAAAAAATTTTCAACCCTGTGGAGGAAAGGCTTAAGAGGGAGGGGGTAAAAAAGGTTTTTTATTTGCTATAATGTGGTTCTATGGGGTTCATCCCCAGATGTTGGGCGCATATTTTTCGCACAGAAAAGAATTCTTCGCCTCATTTTTAACTTGAGACATCGAGAATCATGTCGCCCTATATTCAAGACAAATAAAATTCTTAACAGTTCCATCAATATACATATTGAATTGCCCAATATAAGTTCATCAAAATTTGAAGAAGCTAAAAACATGTTCAGAGTTTCATAGCTATAATATCGATAGGTTAGCTTCAGGAGTTATGAGTACCTATCTGAAATTTGGTTTCCTTTATAATTCCTAGAATATCCATGGGATCAAGTTATATCTTGGAAGATATATGAATTAGGTTGAAACTAATAAGCAGGATTTCGCAGAAATCGTCGCTCTAGAAAATATTCAAAACAATTCGAAAAAATTTTTTTTCAATGATATATACCTCACTGAATATCTGTAGTATTTGAGCAATTATTTGAGAATGTATTAAAGTACTTAATATCTTACATATTCTTAACTTTCATTATCGTAGCTTTGTTCACTAGAAGATATAATTATTTTTTCAGTTGCTCAAGGGCGATCTTAATTAATTACGTTAAAATTTACGTTCTGTGTCGACTCTAGACTGATGAAAATATTAGGGTGGCCTTCGAAAATGAATCTACAGGAAATGTCCTGGCACCCACACTCGCCCTCAACTTATAGAAAAGGCACCAAATTCTTCGTCTGAAAATACTCATTGATTGTAAAAACGAAGAAAAAAAATGTCATGAAATCAGACAGAAATTTCAAGGCTCGATGATGTCACAGATATGTAATCGACTGACAACAGTCAGACCTATTAATTCAGTTTTTGATAGTGGAAAATTAATCGAAATTGTTCGTTCACGGTGGAATAACGTAAAATTGACAAGCCGAATTTTTGTTCCGAAGATTCGATTCAGAAGAATCATCTTTTTTCTTTTAATTTGGATTTGAATATATAAGGTGTTGCGGATTTTCGTTTCCGCACTTTATTCCTTCTCAGTTACAATAAACTGCAGATTGAGAGAGATGGACGAGAGATCTTCTTATCTTTATTTGATGAATTTTATTTTTGTGAGCGAACAACTTTTATTTGTCTTAACTTGACACAGAGTGTTTTAGGATTCGTTAAAAATGTGTTTACTTTCGGCACCTGCACTTGACAGGGACAGTGGGGTCAAGTGCATGCGCTGATATGTTTGAATAAGTCTTGATAAAATAAATAATAAAGTGAAATTCAAACATAAGGTATTCAAACAACAAGTACTCATCCGTCCAAAAATCTGGGATTATTATGAAAGAAGACCTTCTTAACCTATCGATAAATTTTCCTGATTATGTTGCCATATGCATGCATGTGATTCGAGAGAATATATTTTGAAGTAGTGAAGTTTAAATGGTTTTCGATGGAGTTGTTATGTCAACTTCCAATTGATTTCTAGAAGAAGGGAATTTGAGCTTCGATCAAAATTAAGGAAAACAGTGAGTAGTTATTCTCAATTTGAGATATAGGTTTGTTTGTTCATTCATCGTTGAGGTTACATTAATATCACACTGTTTCAGGGTACAGGAAAAGACGCAAAAGCTCCTGAGCTAGCGATAGTGCTCTGCTAATTCTTTTTCTAACCTCCAGCTGAAACATAAGTGACGAAACCTCTTGAAATCGTAGTGGGATTTCTATTGATACGATCGATCGTATCACAGTAAAAAATGCATCCGTTGTTCCATGTTCAGTATTGATAAATCAAATTTTATCTCAACCTATTTTCCACTGAAATGTTCGAACAAATTGTGGTACAGTCAATAATAAATTTGGAAATTCCAACTTTTACAACACTCGCATGTGTCCAGACATCGTTCTTCATTCAACCTATTTTTATTTCATTATTCACATATCACGCTAATGTCTCATTTAAGCGAAATAATATTCAAATTCATTAACCAATTTTTATTCTTGTCCAACAAATGTTACATCCGAAATTATACCTAATTATAGTTCGTGTTCAATTATGAGAGAAAAATTTATGACTCCTGCCTAGGTGAAGAGGGTGGCTATATTCATGAAGTGAACAATAATACGATTCCCTAGTCGATGAGGTGTGGTAGATAACTAATTTATACATTTAACACAATTTCTACAGACAATATTGTTTGTAATAGGAAAAAGGCGGAATCGCCAGGTAATTAATTAGTTTTGTTCATGCGTGGGCTATTTAAAGATATATATAATAACTGAAAAGCAAAAGGGTGATCTCTTTTGTTTAGTTTGTGGAAGTGGAATCATGATCTAAGTCGGTAAGCATCATTGAGAATTGATGTTCTATATATAGTGATGGGCAAATTTGTAGAACCAAGTAAATATCTCAGGAATTATTAAAGATATCTAAATGGATTTTGGAAGATGAATGCTGCAATAGATTGCCTATTTGTTTTCTAATATTTTAAAAATTTTGAACTTCCGGTTATACCGGAAGTAATGTCAATTTGAAAATTCACAATGGACACCCTCTATATTATTTTAGTTTCTGATGAAAAATTTTATTACGAGTACGAAAATATCAGGCTCAATATTTTTTTTCAATATCTACCGACGTAATAACATAAAAGTATATGAAAAAGAAAAAATCTAATATTCTTCAAAGAAATAACTGATCATAATTCACAACTTCAATAAAACTAAGTGATTTTCGAAACATTGAAACTTAACTAACTAAACTTAATGTATTAGATCTTCAAACTGAGCACTGTTCACTTCTTGACAATTAGCAAGTCGGTTTGAAAAGTTTCTAGTAACATTAGCTAGTGAGTTATTCGTGCAGCTAATTTTTGCAAATCATTTGGTCTACCAACATAAACCATAGACTTCAAATAACCCCTCAGAAATTAGTCCTGTGGATTAAGGTCGGGATTTCGTGCAGGATATTCATAAGTACCTCTTATTCCAATACATCTGTGATGAAATATGCTATCTAAATAATTTCGAACAATGCGAGGGTAATGGGGTGCTGCTCCATCCTGCTGAAACCAGATATTATTTGGTAATTGTCCATTTATCTCCAATGCTGGAATCACTTGTGTCTCTAACAGCTGTAAATACCTATCTCCCTTCAAAGTTTCTTTTAGGAAGAATGGTCCCACGATTCGGTTGTTATCAATGTCGCCCTAACGTTCAATTTTTAGGATGTTGTGTATGAGGATTAATTTGTGACCAGTAGCGGCAGTTATGTCGATTAGCTATACCTACCGTTTAATCAAAATATAGCTTCATCTGGAAACACCACATTTCTTATCAAATTGTTATCACGGTTGCAAATATCCATAATCGTTTCACAAAAAAAAAACATCTGTCGAAATCGTATTCGGACAGTTATTGAACGTAGCGAATTTTGTATGGATGGATGGTATTCTTCTCGCCTTAATATTCTTCGTATTGAACAACGGCTAATTCCATGCATATTGGCGAGGTCGGTAGTGGATAATTAATGATTTTCTTCCAAGATATAGCAAGATTTTGAACTGCCCTTTCATTTGTTGCACTTTTTAACCTTCCACTTTTTGGTACATTGCTAACTGTTCCACTTGTATCGTACCTTCGCAAAGTTTTCGTCACTAATGTACGGGATATTTGTGCATCAGATGAACAATTTTAAAAAGGTCACAAACTTCCTTTACCTCTTCCACCACCCAATCAAACTTAATATTTCTATTCTTTCTCTGTCACTTAAATCGGCCATTTTACGATCAAATCAAAACAATATATCATGTCGTAAGAAGTTCAAGCAAAATAACATTTTGACTATCTATGGACTGCACATATACATATAAGATCTTGATGAACATGTATAAACATCAGCATTATTTCTGTAGTCATTTAAATGTAAATAATACTAGAAAACTAAAACTAAATAATACTAGAAAACTGAAAAGGGATATGGGCAGTAAACTGTTTAACACTTTACCAGTAGAAATTCAAAGATTATATGGTCATGTGTCTTTCGGGAAGTCTCTATATCGTTTTCTTTTAATGCTTGAGCCATACAATATCAAAGAATTTTATTGTAGGGGTATTGTAGCTAAAACTTGAAGATTGTTTTTTGGATGTCCTGTTTTCCTTTCTACATATTTTGTATATATGGGAAATCAATAAATTATTGTTATTTTTATCTATTAGTGAACAAGGTTTATTCCATCATCATTCCAGAACAACTGAAACTAAGGCAATGAGTCAATCGAATACGTATCTGCGAAAGCATCGAGAATTGAAAATTCTGACTGACTTTGATATCTTCCTTTAACGATTTTACGAAAAATTTGAAATATTTTCAGGCGGATAATTTAGGGCTTTTTTATAAGTTTCAAGAGAATTGAGCGTGGCAAAGGAGATGGCATGTTTCCAGTAGTTTCGTTTTCAACAACCGCCCCTAAATTTCAGTGAGTCGACTTGGAACGTAAACGTCCAAGAAATCAATTAACTTTATTTTCTATGATAAATATGATGCTAAATGAAAGAAAAAGTTGTTGCCCCTTATGTACAAATTGATGAAGACAAAATAGTAACAATTACCCAAAAAAAAATTTTTTCGAATATTGGGAATAAATATACATTTATCAAAATACTATCCAATTATCTACGAAAACATAATATAGAAGTAAGAAGAAGATGCCGGCGTAGTAATAGTAATGGCAGCAATCTCTCTGAAAGAGAAAATTCGAGAATCGGTTGCTGTGCTATTTTTCTACAAAATTGTTACAGGATCGAAAGGAAATACTTCGTATTCAACATATCATTTTTTTTATTCGCCCATGCATTTGCTGGATGTGATTCTACTAGTGCTATGCGCACTCAAGGAAAGAATAAAATAATACGTTTACTACAGAGGAATCCTGATCTTCAGGAATCAGTGCAGATATTCTATCAAGAAGATGAATGTATTAGAGAGCTTTATCCTATTGCGGAAAAAAAAGTGAGATATCTGTACAACACAAGTGGGGAAAATTTGAGCATCGGTGAACTGAGATATTAAATATTCACAACCCCAGTTTTAGGAACCAGGAAAACATCACCCCTAGTAATGCTTCCTCCAACAGAGTCAGCATAGATTGAACACACCAGACGAGTTTATTATCGAATTCAGGTTTGGCTAGGACGACTGTCGTTGAAACCTGAACATTGGGGTTGGCATAGATCACATTGTATGCTACTTCCTAAAATGATGACCAAAGCAGTAGCTCCACAGGAATTATTGAATAATGTGATCAAATTCATTCACATCCTAGTTTTATTAGTTTCAGAAATTTCAGAAATTCACTCTTATTCTAGTTTTTATTGATTAACATTTGTTAAAGGTATTCTGCAGCTGTAATGGAAAATGTGATACTTCTCGCTACAGTAGCAAAAAAGCAGGACTGAAATGTACAAGATTTTGCAAGATGTGTAACGGCATAACTTGTGAAAATGTCTCTGACCTGATAAACAGAATATAAATGAACTCTGATGTCGATGAAGACGAATGGGATCTAGATGACGCTGGGGGAGTCGATATTGATTCATTTCATTGAAGAATTATTAGTAGAAATGAAAAAACAGTTTTTCCTGATTTTATTCGATTCAGAAACTTTAATTATTATTCATTAATGCTATTGCTCTTCAAATAATTACTACAGTTTTTTAATTCAACACTTTTGTCCCATTACTTAAATTTCTTTCTTTCGAAGAATTACTATTGTTCTACTATCAGAAACATATCTACCTACGTCTAAATTATAATTCGTATATCGAATGCATCTTAAGGAAATTCAGCTAGGAATTTGTTCATAATTGCGGCTGAAAACTATTTTAGTTTTTGAATTAATAAAATTTCAATTTCGTCAAATTACGAAATTTCCTTTTTGAAATTTATTCAATTCTGACTTTTCTATTTTTCATATTACTTCTAGCCTCTCTAGCCATTGAAGAATCTATATCGCCTTCGCTAGCACATCAGATTAGAAAACCGAACATCGTTTTACCCAAACTGTCCGTTTCCAACCAACTCAACATTATATGCTAGGGTTCGATGTAATAAAGGCAATACAATAACAAAACGAGTAGAGAGTCCAACTCTGGCGAATATCTGCCAGATGTTTGGTTCAGCGTTCAGGTAGTCATTTCATGAAGCGCCACATTTAAAATATCGTTGATATAGTGCTACTAAAGAGATACGCTGTTTATCAGTTTACAAATTCACTTTCGAGAACGATAAAGTACATAATTTAGACCAGAATTTTCCGCTCTACAACTTTTGTTTAAAACTTTTTCTTACTAAACCTTCTAATTCGCGAAAATATCAGAAAACCCGTATTTTTCTTTATATTTCCAAGAATTTTTCAATGTTGTTGAAAATTTTAACACCCGCATTTTTGACCATATGTTTCTCCCATTATAACAATCAACATATCAAAAATGCAGCTCTTTCCGAGAAAAAGGATTTCAGCCCTTTCTTTACTGAACTAAAACCCTCGAAATCGTGAGAAATAAACTCGAGGAAGACAATACATTGACAGATAGAACCACCTCGAGTATAAACGCAATTATAGAAATGCTCGAAACATGTATCAACACCACTTACTTCCAGGTAGACAACAACTTCTACCAACAAGAATTCGGTCTAGCAATGGGTTCACCGTTATCCCCTCATCTGGCTGATATATACATAGAAGATTTCGAGAAATGAGGATTGGACCAATACGTATTGAAGCCGAAACTCTGGCGTAGATGTGTCTACCACAGTCTACAGGAAACCAACGAACACGGGCCAATATCTTCATTACGAATCAAACCATAAACTTAGCACTAAGTTAGGAGTAGCAAAATGCCTATACAATATAGCAACAAAAATATGCTCTAATCCAGAAGATCAAAATGAGGAATTCAACATTATAACAAGAAAAACGGCTACCCCAAGAAGATCCTAGACGTTGTCAGAGAAAGAAGGGAAACAGCAACCCCAACAAACAGAAAATGATCCTACGGAGATTATTACCTCATTCATACCATATGTGAAGGGGCTTTCCGAAAAAATAAGGATTAATAATAGTTACAATGTGAGAACCTAATTCAAGACCAAGGATATTATCAAGGCAAAATTCACGAAAGTAAAACCGGACAACGTAAATCAGAGTATCAAAAATTGCGCATATGAAATACAATGTGACTGCAGCAGATGCTACATTGGAGAGACTAAACGCCCCCTCAAAGTGAGGATCAAGTAACACTAAAGACTGGCTCCACCGGGAGAAATTGAAAAATCCAAACTGGTTCAACATGCTTGGAACGGGGACCATAAGATCAGTTGGGATGAAGCTTCCATAATATCGAAGGAAGATGGATGGCGAAGGAGGGAATTGAAAGAAGCAGCCTTCATGGCCATAACTTCTAACCCTATCAGTGCGCCATCTCTGGAAATAAAGGACGTCTGGACACCAATAATAAGATCTGAATTGAGGAGGATGAACTCGGTTCAAAGAAACAATTAACACAATACTAACCTGACCGGACCTGACCAAACCCAACCTATTGCGCATACCAACTGCGCAGTCAGATTGGGTCAAGGTGACCTCTACCACAAAAATATAAGTTTATATGTATCCTGAATTGTATAATGGTTACCTGCTTCCGTAGACTAGTGATTAGAGTGACTGAAATTGTGAAATTGCAACCAAATAACCTGCGTTCGAATTCCAACACGATAATCAGAAATCGAAAAAAAAAATTGGTGCGTAAAACTCCAGACAGACCAAGTTTGGCAATAACCAGTCCTTCTCAGAATCAACAACAACACCCTGAAGACGGCAGGCGAATGTTGGCCGAAACGCCGGTTCAACAAAACCAAATAGATAATGGAAAAAGCTCAAATAATCTTCCTACAGTAGTTGACAACTTTTCTGGCTGTTCAAAACTTTCTGATGCCCACTTATGTCAAATAGCCACTTTTTGAATCGGGTAATATGTCAGAAGTGGGATATCTCTAATTGTTTAGTAATACTAGAATTGTCGAAACTTTGAATTTATGATTCTGAAGAGCACAATTTGTCCAATTAGTGGACCACTGTTACTTTTAAGAATTTCCAGGGAAATGAATTGTTGATATTTCTACAAAAGGCACGTTTTTCTGACTCCATTTGACAGTTGCATTTTTGGTAGATCCTTTCAGCCACCTCATAATTTTTAACAAGAACTCTCAAAAAAGAAATAAAACATTTAAATTTCCAATTTTTTCAAGAAAATTTTTCAAAATTTTCTAACTTGTCGATTTTTGCGAAATTTTGCGCATTTGTTTAAACCTAATTCAGAGATCTGTCAAGTTACTACTTGATTCGATGGATATCGAACTCCTCCGAGATATTGATTCCTCTGACCTACCGTGAAAATTTAAGCTCTCTAGCCCTTTCCGTTCGGACATCATCGATTTTGACCACCGATTTTTCATCAGCGATACTATTGGAACCACTTTTATCTAAATATTTGAAAACACAGACATTTGAGCAAATCTATAAGCACTTTGTTCAGGTCATCAAGAGCGCCGAAAAATTACCACTCATTTGTGCTTTGAAAGTTTGAAGACTCCAAGTTACATCGAACAATTGGTCTCCAAACTATCGGCAAATCAATAAGTGGTGCATATATGGCATTGAGAGTGATGGCATTAAATGCTGCCTCTTTGAGTTTTTTTCTGTAGGTTCATCTTCTTTGGATGTTAAATATGTTTCGTTGCATTTTTTTATTTTATTTATTTATTCAACAGGAAAACATACACAGGTAAACAAATACCCAGAAGAATGTACACAAATAAATTGATTTTTTACAGAGGTACACAACAATTATTCAAAATAAACTAGTGTAAACTTAATACTATAGTGAGAAAAAAGAAAGAAAACAAATACACTGCATTTTCCACTACATAATTTCACCCCCCCCAAACCATTTGAAAATCTCATGTAGTAACATCTTAAATATTTCCTAACTGCCTTCTCATCAAGATGAAAAATATCTATTGTAGTTCTAAAATAGTTGCACCGTTCAAGTACTCTTATAATAGGGGAATTTTTGGAGCTGTTAGTAGCCCTCAAGGGCAGGACGAAGGTGTCCAACTGTCTTAACCTCCTCAATGGAGCATGCAGGCAAAACTGCGAGATAAGCCAAGGCGATTCCAACCGATTACTGAGCAACTTATTTGCAAATAATACATCACTCGGCGGTTTTCCAAACTTATCATATTGAAATATCTCAACCTTAAACATAATTTCCAGGATCACCCCTATTCAAACGTAAACCACACCTAAACGCCATAATACAGAGAAATTTCTTTTGGATTTTTTCAAGTTGCTCTATATAGGTTATATAGTGGGGATTCCATACAACCGAAGCAAAGTTCAACTTACTGAACACATATGAATAATAAAGGGCGATAACGCATCTATTGTTGGAAAACGATCGACACTGTCTCAATATGTAGCCAAGCATCTGTGCTGAAGATGTTACAATATTGTCAATATGTAAATTGAATTTCAGTTGGTAATCAAATGTTACACCCAAATCTCGTAAGTGATATAGACGCGTCAGTGGTGAATCCATAATTGAATAAGGGAAGATCACCGGATTTTTATTTCTGGTGAAACTAATTATGTGACATTTGCTAACATTTAGAAACAAATCAGCCCCGCACAATACATCGAAAAGCTTTCAACGTCCTCCTGCAAAAGCTGGTAGTCATCTGAGTTACGAATCCTCATGAAAATCTTCAAGTCATCGGCAAACAACAATATTCTGCATATCTTGAAGCATTTTACTATATCATTGATGTAGACAATGAACAATAAAGTTCCTAAATGAGATCCCTGCGGCACCCCAGAGGATGCAGACATATACCGCGACTCAAATCCCTCAACAGATACATACTGTGACCTATTACTCAAGTAGGACTCAAACCATCTCAAGAGAGATCCACACACTCCAACCCTGTATAATTTTGCGATAAGTATCTGAATAGATATTTTATCAAAATCCTTACTAAAGTCTGTATAGACAACGTCCACTTGGGCTCCCTCATTGAGGCTACCCAACAAAAACTCAGTAAAAGTCGCCAAAATAGTCTCCACAGAACGCCCTCTGAAGAAGCCATGTTGCTCAGGAATTATCTGAGATTTCACAAGATGGAACAAATGGGGATATATCAAAGATTCAAACAACTTTTCAAAGATAGATAGCTTACTTATTGGTCTATAGTTCTCAACGCACAGCTTACTACCCGATTTAAAAACTGGAACTATGCATGCCAATTTCCAGCGTTCCGGAAACACCCCCGATGTCAGAGATTTGTTAAATGTAATGCACAACGGCTCCGCAATTGACACATAACAAGATCGAACGAATATCACAGGTATACCGTCAGGGCCAGGACCCTTATTAACATCCAGGGACAGTACAGCGCGTACAACATCTTCCGTAGTAATACTAATTGAATTTAAAATAAAAGAATCAGGAGGATAACACCCCATATCACCATCACCACTCCGAGTTGACGGGCTGTAGACGCCCTCAAAATAATCCGCGAATAATTCACATACATCCTTACCACCCTCCGCAGATCGGTTGCCGTATGACATATAATCGGGACAGTTGAACACCATATCCTTGACAGATACAAATTTAAAAAACTTTCTTGGATTAGTTCTTAATTCACATTCAACAGATGTTCTGTATTTGACAAAATCTCGTCTGATCATCCTCTTGCACAATGTGCGCAAACTCTCGAACTCAAGTCGATATGATAAGTTTCTATAAGTTTTCCATTTTTTGTGTATTTTATTCTTACGTTTAATCAACTTAATTAACTCTTTAGAATAATAAGGTGGATAATGCTTATTAACTCTGTATTTAGGTACTAGAAAATCAATGATATCATAAATAATATCATAAAATATATCCACAATACAATCAATATTGTTGAAATCAAATAGGTCAGACCATGAAATTCCGGCAACTGCACGATTTGATCATAATCAGCACGCCTGAAATTACGTCGGAGACAACATTCATTATTCCTCAAATATTTGCAATTCTGAACATCTAATAAAAATTCAATGGAGGAGTGATATTTATCCTCAGGCACAACCGGAGTGTTACATCTATTTATATTACAAACAATTTGAAAATTACACAAAATTAAATCAAAAATTCCATCATTACAATTATTAATGAAGTTAAATTGCAACAACCCCAAAATGAAAATGTTTCAATGAGTTCTTCGTATCTACTGTGGTCATCGATGGCATCAAAGACACCCACACTGTCACCCTCAACCCATTGTAACTTCGACAAATTAAAATCACCCAAAATGATAACAGAATTATTCTTTATCTCAGCCATGATTTGAGATAATTCATTTCGAAAGAACGATACAGCATTGGAATCGGATGACACAACATAAAAAATTGTAGTATTGTTTATCATAATTTTTACCCAAATGTCCTCTGCTTCGCTTTGAAAATCACAAACAAGCAAGGAGTGTGTTCAGAATCAACGTCAGACGTCGCTCGAGTGCACCCTGGCCGTTCGGAATCGACGTCGGATATAAAATACCCCCGTTCGCCCGTTCGTAATGAATCGGAACGTTTGCCCGGGTGTTAAACTTTGCATCTTGCAAAATACATCGGAAAGATATGCTCGTCCGGCGCAGTGACGAAAATTTCAAATTGAAATTCCCTTAGGCCTTAGACTATAATAGAAAGTCCCTTCTCTAGTCTAAGGGAATTCCCAATTACGAAAGTACTTCAAAAGTTGGGGATGAACCTTCTTTCTGTTGCATTAGTTTATAAGTAAACTTATTGATAGGATCGTTATAGAGCTCGTATATTATATTTAATGAAAATGGCTACACTTTCCATTTCGAATAGAAGTCATGAAACTCTTTTCAATCTGAAATGTTCCCTGAATTGTTCATCACTTATATTAGGAATAATATTTTCAAAATAATTTTGCACTCGTAATGGGGTTTCTCGGGAATTTTGTATTACTTCTACTATTGTATTTTCTTCATCCTCCTCGCTACTCGGATACTCACCAAAAATTTCATTTATGCAGTGAATAACGACATTCAGCATATTAGACAGAATATTAATATTCAATTCATCGCAATTTAATACACTATCCATTTTTTGTATGTTCAAAATTCTAATTCAGAAAACCGTAATATTATGTTCGAAGAAATCAAATAATGAAATTATTCCACAAACGCAACTTAACCTCAGATATCAAATAAATAAATGAACTGCACGTGCACACTTCAAATAGACAGAGACTAACATAGAAAGAGAGGAGAGATGTCGCCCCAAATCGTTCTAAAACGTTCGAAAAGATTTTGACAACCAAGTGCGTTCTACGCCGGATGTACATTCTTTACCCGACGTTGATTCTGAACGCACTCAAGGGCTTCAATTTTCTCTTGACCGCCACAAGAACACCACCTCCCTCCACTCGAGCACTAGAAGTAGAAGCTCGATCTCTTCGAAAAATCGAGTACTCGTCAAGGTCAACCAACTCACCATCAAATATACCAGAGTTAAGCCACGACTCAGTTACAAACAATAAGTCATTTAACCAGGTTATTTTCATCCACAGCATATTGGACCAACTTGGATCTATCAGTGTCCTACATTTGAGAAAGTTTCTGATGTAAGAACTTCCGCACTGTCATGATATCTCGTATACGCAGTTCTTCGTTCTTTCTGAATCTCGTTATCGAGTTCATATTTTGTTAGATTTTCCCTGATGGTATCTTATGTCCAATTCTTCTCATTTTTTCTGATAAACCACATAAGGAATTACGCTTTTTATAGTTTGCGTTGTATCAGTTTCAGATTCAAGTTAATTTTCTGTTATTTGTTCCGCTCATTCCAATATCTTTTTAGGATAACCATTCCTTATTTTCATATTGTTGGGTAGAGTATTTATTTGTTACTGTTATGTCCGATAGCTCAGTAATTTTGAGGGATAAGTGGACTGTATTTATTTTTGCGTTTGAAGCTGTTGCGAACGCAAAATATATAATATGAAACAACAAAATTCATATAAAGAAATTCGGTCAACAATGATGACTTACCACAGCGGTGAACTACGATTATTTCAGGGCTCTGCTCCAATTATCAGCTCTTCACAGGACCCCTTGCTGCGGGATTTCTATTCCAACTTTTGTTCAAATGCGGTTTTGAAAACACAATCAAAATGCGATGCGAAACTTCCAAATATGCGGGTGAAACCAAGCGTGTAATATATCCAAAAACAAATCAAAATTAGCGTGATTTTATAAACAATTCAATAACAGACGTGATAGCGAGAGCTCTTCTATTGCAATTCGCGTTCTAGATGCGTCTGCATATGCGTATCCATAACATGTGCGAAGTCACCAGTGTTGACTTATAAAATTAGCGCGAAATTCAAATATTTAGCGATCGCCTCAGCCTCAAATTCATGCTATAACAAAAGGACCGAACAGTTGCTCTAAATTATAAACATTTTGCCACTCCCAATATAGTATTATTTAAGTGATGGTTGGAATTGAAATGTCGATATTGACCTGTGTGTGTTTGTTGGTTGCTTGTTCTTGGGATTCCATTATGTTTATGATTAAGTACATCTTAAAATGGAAATCTTTATCTTTCTTGATTTCCAATGTGAATTTAATAGATGGATCTCGACTGTTAAGATGTTGAAGGAATCTATCTATTGCGTTCATATTGCGAAATGATCTAAGTATCATCTACTTATATCTTCCATAATTTCAGTGTACTTCTTTAACTTGGTGTTTGATCATCTTTGAACTTTTTCCTTACGATTGTAAGGAACATTGGTGAACAAGCTCGTAACATTAAAGTTAACCTTGGCATCTTCTTCAAAGATCTATCAAAAGATTTCATCGACATAATGAGAAATCAAGCGACCTTTGAAGAAGACATTCCTTTCAAGAGTAGCATCACAAGTTGATGAAGTTCTGAACAATAAAAGAGCATATTCTTCTCACACTCAAACAGTGTTTTAGTTGTGTAAAAACCTGAACTTTTACTTTTATTCGGCAAACCCCGAGTAAAACCACAAATAGAAAAACATCTCAATATAAAGCATATCGCCACAACCCTATTATTATCCAATAATACGAAACTCTGCATCTAATCGATAAATGTTACGATTTGATTGATGTGTTTACAGGATAGTGTTTTATTTTTTGTTTCTTCCAAAGTCATATTTAATTCTACAATTTTGTGGCGTGTTTATGCTCGTATATGGGCCAATTACCGTTTAATACCACTATCATAAAAAAAAATGAGAAATTCACTTGACGTCGATATACATTCGACAGAAAAATGTCTGTGAACCTGTTGTGAGCATGTTTTACTCCGATTGTATTATAATAAATAAAGAATAACCTCTTTTCATTAATATGGGAAATATTGTAAGAAAATTCAATATTGGAAACGAGTTAAATTGTGCGTTGAATGATCAGGTAGGTAATAGACATTGAATAATTTCACCAGCAGAGAATTTAAAAAAAAAATTGTTGCAAGTCTAATGTAATGAAAACAAGGGACATAAAATACATCACGAACCCAGTGCAACTCTTATAAAACCGCAGGTGATACTAACGATAAAAGGGTATATTTAAAATTAGCCTCTTATCTAAGTAGACAAGCCCAGGGGTTTTCTTTCCGGAAAGGCGATTAATCATATATTAATATAAAGCTTTAAATGAAAAAAATGTGGAAAATCATTGACGAGAGGTTAGGAGATTTTGCGGGTTTGTTTTGCTGTGATACTGAATAAAACCTCCCAAATGGATGTGAGAGAATCAAAGAACCTATGGTCTAAATACCAAATAGTCATTCAGTGTTTCCTCAGTTCAGTCTGAAGCCCAAACTTGGGTGATAATGATATAATCGACACAATGAATGATCAATCCAGGATGAATTCATCCTGATCAACCCTCAAGGGTTGATTGAACTGTGTATGTGAGTCTACTGGCAAAAATTTCGGCAAACTCCATCAATCTCGAAGATAGATAGAATATAGATAGAAAGATAGAAAATATCATGGCATTTATTCTTTTTTGTTATGGATGCCCTGCCATCACAAGTTTTGCTGATTTATTATTTTTAGACTGCAACAATTCTCTTCACCTCTTTTTCGTTTTTCATGAAAATCTATCTGGATCGAAATATTTGTTATTTCCATTTCAAAATTAGACGATAATGACTCAAATTGATAATAGAAGAATTATAATTGACGTTCATTACATGACTTTGAATGTGTCGATCATCGATGTCTAATAAGTCACAACCGTTTTCTATGAAATCAAAATTTTAAATCATTAAACGTTTTCATATATTGAAGAAGTGTAACTTTTTGAAATAAAATGGTACAATGCTCAGATTGAAAGATTTTATGGATATCTCTATGAAATCGTAGATTTCAATCATTAAACATATTTATATATTGAATAAGCCTAGCTTCTTGAAATGAAATGGAGCAATGCCGAGGTCGGATGATTTCCTGGATATGAAAAACCTTGATGTATTTTCAAAATTTTGTGAATATAAAAACTTAAAAATATTAAGAATTATCAAAAAATTTTAGGAATTCTTGAAATTTTCAAACGTTACGATTTCCAATAAATTTCGAAAGCCCATTCATTTCAATCTCAAACTAACCTTTTCCAAGTTATAAATTGATCTGATAGTCTTGGATTCATTAGGGAAATCGAATTTCAGGTGCTCATTACTCCTGAACTATAAGGCAGAAAATTCAGACTAGATATTGGATTGCGGTTTTGTTTCAAAAGTCTTCTCCAATTCCTAGAGTTTTTTCTATTCCGAGAGGTTCACAGAATGTATCTATCAGAATATTTTTTCTGTATCGTTTCTACCTATATTAGGTGTAATCCATTTTATAATGTGGTACGAGTATGTGCTAGTCAATCAAAATAAGGAGATATCTTACATAATTAGTTTATACTAGGTTTCCAGAAAGGGTATCGGGTATTGGTTTTCGCGCCATACTCGGAACGGGGCGTCTAAAAGGAGCGGAGAGGGGTTCGTGATGACGGCCATTTTGTGGAGTTTTAATCACGATGAAGCAGTACTCGGGGACACATCCCGAAATTTGCTTACGAGCGAATTATCGTAATGGTGATTCAATAGTGACTGCTCAACGTCTCCATCGTGCGGAATATCGTACATGCCACGCACCAAGTGACGATAGCATTTGGAAACGGATAAGGAGAACACACGTGCGACAGTTAAATTTCAAAACTCAGGTCATCTTCGTTCAGTTCTCGGTAAAGAAACAATTGCAGAAGTTGAGGCGTCGGTTCGTCAAAATCTGTCTTTATTCATCCGAAAGGAAGCCCAAGCGTTGAACATCAAAAAATCGTCTTTACATTCGATTTTAGAGAAAGACTTACATCTAAAAGCCTATAAAATTCAATTATTTCAAGAATTGAAGGATGGGACGGGACTATGCTAATCGACTAGCTCGATGCGAGTGGTTGGTTATCTTCGACTTGGTTTTGTTGATGCCAATGAGTTCTGCCGATTATTTTGACCATTTAGCTATCGTATTGGGGCCGACTGGGAAGTGTTTGAACTATGAATAGTCTTTCAGTAGATATGTTTGCAGTTCTTTTGGATACAAGTAGCTTATATAACCTCACCGGGCAAATATCTTCTTCAATATTGGGAGTCAACCATTTCGTTTCCGCACATTTTTGGGCACCACCTTGTCTTGTTTTAGAAAATATCGGATTGTAGGCAATTCGGCCCGTGGGATTACCATCGTTTTCAATTTCGAATTGGAAATGCGAAATTAGACATGATGAACCCTCTCCTCCGCGCCAAGCAAGCTCCAATGCAGCAGTAAATAAAATTTTCTGTTCAAACCGTCTGGATTAACTTCTTTACATAAGTTGACCATCTTTTTGTGTTGCTCCAAAGACAGCGCCTTGGCACTAACTTTTCTTTTCTCAGGGTCTACTTGCAAAATACGCCTCTTGGCATTTCGTGCATCCCGCGCCGTTTTAAAATCCACGTCTGTGAATGGATCGAACCTAACTCCCCATTCGGAGTAGAATTTTTCCTTCAGCTGTTTGGCAGTATTTGCAGTTTTTACGACACTTTCCTTGTAGTCTGATCCATCTCCTTTCTTCATATTGAAAGCCCAGTCTAGCATAATATTATTGAGCTCTGACAAACTTGTTTTTTCCCATAGTTGCAGAAGATTGCAGCTTTCAACTCAAGAACGTAGTTTTAGCAAGATGCCATACCTCAAATGAATCAATGGAAATTGTAAACGAATAATTTCCTAATAAAGTCATTTCGCGAAGAGGTTACATCAACTAGGCACCCAGAAGCCCTGACCTTAGCCCGCTTGACTATTTTGCATGAGGATACCTTAAAAGTAAGGTTTATCAAAATATTCCGACGACTCTAATCCAGATGAAGCAAAACATCAGGTCAGAAATGACAGCAATATCAATAGCTATGTGTCAACGTGTTATCGCCAATCTTAGTTCCCATTTAGGAGATTGCCAGCAACACAGGGGTCATCATTTGGATAACATCATCTTCTCCAAATAATTCTCCAATTCATATGTTAATAATAATCAATAAATTTTTTTATTTCTCACGAATATTTTTTATTTTTTGAACTTACAAATACCCGATACCCCGTCTGGACACCTTGTACTATTTTTTCTATTTTTCATCGCGGAAACTTTTGATTTCGGATTGAAATTCACTTAATCACGATAACCTTATATTTTTGCCAGTCTATACTACCAATTTCGATCATTTATTGTGATGAATATTGAGAGTCCTCAGATTGAGAGGACAAAAAATTTCACCCAAAAAAATATCTGGAATTGAAAACGTTCCGTTTGGAAGATATAGGGTGTTAAAGTTGAGTTTTTTCAAGGATTTTCCCAAAAGTCTTCACAGTACTTCACAGGATATTCAAGTGGAATTTGATGAAGACGAGAGAAGATAAATTTCGGAATTGATGATTTAAATTATGTGACATACTAATTTCGATAGCATATCTCGCGGTAGATATTTTCTTTGAATTGCTGTCTCTTGTTCTCCTCGGATTTTTTTTTGTGTGAAACCCTGTTGATTAAAAAAAACCTACTGACTCCCCTGGTGGGTACAAGTGAATATGTCATATGCAGATTATGAGTTGATGCTTCTGAATGTTATTGTATGATTTGACCTCAATCCTATGTCTAGTATCCCAGGTATGAATTACTCACAAAAAACAAAAGACCCCTCATTTCAGGGGGTGCAAGTGGCAATGGGTCATAAAGTTATTCTGTGTAATTAGAGAGAAGAATAAATACCAAATTTCGTGTCGATTTTATGTCTAGTTCTCGAGATATACGTATCTGCTTGAATAATCATCGAGCCGTTATTTTAGCCCCCATGAGGTTGCATGTCAGAGATAACTACCGAAATATTATTTATAATCGGAATACTTAAAATGAAGAATGATTTTCCTATACAAGAAAAATCAAACTTCATTACACAATATATAGTTAATTCTGCGGGAGTATGATAGCATTCTCACGTTTGATTGATTTTTTATGAATTTTCAATAATCAGGCTGAGTACCTACTGACCTCCCTGAGGGGTGCAAGTAGATGTAGCATAAGAAGTAATTGTCAGTTTATCTTCCTGGACGCTATTGCCAAATTTGACATCAATCCTATGTCTAGTATCCCAGGTATAAATCACTCATAGAAAACTCGGCTAGCCATACATGCCAGGCCATACATGAAAAATACATATCAGTTATATAAAAATTCAGCGTTTTACTGCTGAAATGCAACCACCTTTATTTTTCATAGTACAAAGGTTAATTATGATATTTTGAAACTATTATTGAATTAGCTGACCAATTATTGAATGGAATTTTATGACATTTCGGTTTATACTGAAGCTTTGAGGAGAATCCCTTAAAAGATTTTTCAAAAATCGGTAGCCAATAAGACAACACTACAAGAAACCTTCAAGGAAAATTTTCGGGAGTGAAACCAAAAATATGCAAAAAAATTCGCACGGCCAATGAGCTATCGAAACTGGAATGTTATCATATCAATGCTAAATTTAAGTATCAATACCTTGTATCTATAAAAATAAACGTTTGCGATCCCATGTTCATTGGTCTTGTTTTCCTAAAAATGATTAGAGGAATATGTTGTTGTTCATAACTCCAGCTTATGAATACCCCTATTATCAGGAAGTGATTCTTCAAAATTCGGGTTAATTTTTTAATTGCTTCAGTGCTGGCGTAATTTATCTTATCTGTAAACTCACGGATTTCCTTTCAAGGATGTCGGCCAAGATTATTTATTATCGCGATAATTTGTGTTGCTGGTGCTGGTCTCTTTTTTGACATGTCACGAGCCTTTGATACCATTGATCCCAGTTTCCTTGAAAGTAAACTCTATAGTCTTGGATTTCGTGGTACTTTCTTGGAGTGGATTGTAAGTTTCGTGACCCATCGTAATTTAACTGTGAGGGTGGAAGATCAATGCTCTTCTGAATTTAATGTTCAACTGGGTGTCCCACAAGGTTCGGTACTAGGACCATTATTATTTATACTATTTATAAATGATTTATCAGACCATATAGATATGGCCAAAATTGTAATATTTGTGGATGATACCTCATTTGTTGTGAGAGCAAAGAGTTTAGGCGAGCTCATTGATCTGTGTGAACTGTTATTGAAAAACTTCACATCATGGTGTCAGGCAAATGGACTTATACTAAATGTGGGTAAAACTGAGGTGATAAAATTCGAACTGAGAGAGTCCTCTCCGTTAATTCTGTATTCTGGAAAGGAGGTTCTCCGTGCCAAATATTCCACAAAGTTTTTAGGTGTAATAGTCGATAGCAATTTGAGATGGTGCGAACATGTAAACTTTGTTAGTGTTCGATCCCTTGCATAATTCATCGAATAGATAGATATATTTGTTAACCATAAACAATCTTTCCCAAGAAGATAATTACTCGAGTGGTCGGTCATTGAGGAATGCACAGGGTTGAAATGTAACAAAGGAGTTGTGTTCGATTCCTTTGTTACTCATTGAACAGATACATCTGTTGACCAACGGGATATTTGGCCGCTCAGGTCATTTAAAGCACTTTCAGGGTTAACAAATATATTGAAGGAATCTTTTTTAACCATTCAATTTGTAAGGAATATAATATTTTGTACGAGAAACATGTGGTCCCATTATGTACTTAAGAATGCGATCTTCCAAGAGACCTCATGGAATTCCATTAGAATGTATACCCCACTTTTTGCACCAGAAGGATGAGAATATAAAAACTAAAAACAGATGTATTTTAGAGAGAATCACGCAAACCTCCGTATTGTTAACATCAAGCTCAGTCGTAGACTGACGAAACAATAAAGTCACTTTACTGTTGTAGTTAAATAGTGTTTTACTTTGAGCTAACCCAGCAGTATCAAGTGAAATTTCGATACACCGTTTTGGTATCGACGTATATCTTTGAACCTCTAAGATATACCCCCAACTGAGTCAATCGAAAATTGGTTCATCAAGAACAGCCCCAGTAAACTGTGGTACGCAACAGTTAGTAAAAAACTCTCCTCTTCCTTTTATGCTATAAGTAGGCTGAGGAGCTCACTTCCACTCGAAGCATTGTTGAATGTCTACTATGGCCTAGCTTATTCTCATCTGTCATATAATATCGAGGTCTGGGGTAACTCAATTGATTCAATTAGATTACTTATTGCACAGAAACGTATTTTACGTATGATCTTCGGGCTTAGCTCACGAACATCCTGTAAACCATCCTTTCGTAAACATAAAATATTGACTGTTCCATGTATTTTTATATATAAATGTCTTGTCTACACTAAAGAAAATGAAACTCTCTATGTGAAGCTCTCTAGCTTTCATCATTATAGTACCAGAAATGTAAGCTTGTTGTCCATACCTAAGCATAACACCAGCAAATTTGAACAATCTACAACCTACATATGTATCAAGCTATTTAATAAACTACCAGAAAATATAAAAATTCTGGACAAAAAGTGTTTTCGTGTAGCAGTCAAAGCATTGTTGTACGAGAAATGTTACTACAGTGTAGATGAATATCTGTCTGATAATTTCTAGAATGTTAGGATCTTTTTTTCTTTCTCTTTTTGTTTCATGAATACTTTGTTCAGTGTATTTTCTTGACCTGTCCTATACATTGTTAAATGTCTTACCGGACTAATAAAGATTATTATTATTATTATTAATAATTACTTATTTTAACCAATTTATTTCAGACTGCACTGGAAAAATTCAACTCCTCTGAAATGTCAAAAGAAGAAAAAGATAACGGAGTATTCAAGCCACAAAGAAAATTTCCAGGTTTCAGAAAAAATGTCAGCGAATATTTCGGAGAATTTTCGAACAATACTGGTATCCATGGCTTCAAATATATGGGTGAAGGTGGTCGAACTATATTAGAAAAGTAAGTGTTGACTCTTTCCCGTTCAAAAAATCATAATTTAATTTGATGATTGACAAGGGTGGATATAACTTTTTCCTTAGGAAAGAGGTAATCCTATTACTCTTATTTTTCGAGACTTATGGTGGTAATTATTATCATTGATATATAGAGAGTATCTAGTTGTTTCCTACTTCCAATATTTCGGCTCTTGGCTTTTGTATCTAATATTTCTCTAAGAAAACAACCCCAGATACATATTTTGTAGAAATAGGAAACTAACGAACAAAATTTCAGAGAAGAATATGAATCAACTTACAGAAGTACAACAATCTGCTTCATGTCATCGATTAAAGTATCATTGAAGGCATTTTTCCGAGTATTTCAAATATCTCTATTGTAGGATTTTGGACAAATTTAATGTATTCAAAAATTTAACACATCGCCAACGTTTCAAATCTTTTGTGATGCTTTTTCAAGGTTAAATAGTCAAATAATTACTGAGGTACAAATGGAACACCTGCAGTGTCAATCCATTTCAGACTGCACTGGCAAAATTCAACTCCTCTGAAATGTCGAAAGAATTAAAAGATAACGGAGTATTCAAGCCACATGTGCGGGTACAAAATTAGAAATAATAATAATCACCCGCTTAATGAAGGGCAGCGCACTTCCTGAGTCGCTGGTTATACTATAACAGTAGATCCAAAAATTATCTTTGGTAGAAAAGATGTTTGCAAGGTGAATAAAAACAAGTTTGTAGTTATAATAGAATTATGTATTCACAGATAAAAATAGTTACACAATGTTCGGCTCTTGAGTTTACACTCACAGAAAGAGGTTTTAGGTGTCTATAATAACCAAGGATTTGAACTTCTCTGCTCAATCTTGGGCACTTCTGGTAATATTAAATGATAAAGATATCTGACCTTATTTGTTGTTTGAGTAGATTTCTCAGAATAAGGTGCAGGCACTCCGGATGAGATTTTCACTTACAAATTGTGGCTTGGCGATAATGCAATTGCTTCACAGATTCACAATTCACAACCTTTTTCTTTTACGTAGAGAATTTCAACTGAGTAATTCACATACACATGAACTAGGGTAGCTAACTGACCCGAAAACAGATTATTTTGAGAGATCTTCAGAGGAACTTGTAGTTCTGAGTGCCGTTATAGACTCGTGAAAAGTAAATTGATAAAGGAGAACTTACTTGTAGAAGTGACCACCTTGAGAAGTGTAGAGAGAATGAATTTGAATAATTGAGAGAGGTCGTACAGACAGCTAAGTTTAGGGATTCCCAAAATTCCGTCTGACAGAAGGCTTTCTTGGAAGTAACCGCCGCTACCCCAAATTCCAAGAACGGTCCTTTGTTGCGAGAATATCACAACACCACAAAGAAAATTTATAGAAAATGTATAGAACACGAAATCTGAATAAAGTGACTGAAATCCTAAAGCATAACAATTATCCAACATACTACATAAAAACCTGTAGAAATATCTACAATATAGCTAAACGTACAGACATGGAGAATAGACCACAAGACACATCAATATCACAAAACATAACACCTAAATAATATTTCAAAATCGTATTTTATCCTCCATGATCATATAAAATAGATGAAATTTTCCGCGAATACAATTGTGTTGCAGCTTTCTATAATGTTCTGAATAACAAAAATAAATTTTACACCAATCTGAAAGAAAAAACACCAACTCTACAACGATCCGAAATAGTTTATAAAATAGAATGCAACAACTGCACAAAATGCTTCATAGGCCAGACAAAACATATACTAGAAGAAAGGATAAAACAACATAAAAATGATATGAGAAAATATAACACGACACAAGGAACAGCTCTCGCTGCACACGTCCATGCTGAAGGACATGGATTTAACTTCGACAATGTCAAAATTTTGCATTTCGAACCTGTTTACAGTAGACGCTCAATCAGTGAAATGATTCATATAAGAACCAATAACACAGTGAACTTTAGAGAAGGTAGAATGAATTGATGAGTCATTTATTTTGTGAAAATCCATCTTGAATATATTATAAATTATAAATTATATTATAAATATAATAAAGTGAAAATTAGACAAAAATAATTGTTTTCTTTTAATATTTTATATATATGTAAACAAAGTTATTAAACTTTGCTTAAATAGTTTGAATGTACCGCGCAGCTCACCTACTTCGAAGAATAATTTGTCTGTGACATTATTCGACTCTATGGTCACTGTCACTGTCTTTGCTATATAAACAAACGTAGCAGTAGACAAATTCTCTTTAAGGTTAGAATGAAATATATTGTTAATAACTGGTGAAACAATAGCTTTAAATGTTGTTTCTCTTTTTAGGTGAGTTTGTAAATAATGTGGTTTGAATGTTTAAGTCTTAAGTTAATTTTATTGTAATAAAATAAAATACTCTTTTTAGAGCAACTCAATTTGGCTGTAGTTTTACTGTCACCAGTCCAGGATCATAAAACATATTACATATATAAATTATTATATTTATATTATTATAAATTATTATATATATAAATATAATAAAGTGAAAATTAGGCAAAAATAATTGTTTTCTTTTAATATTTTAGAGAAGGTATCCAACATCTGAGTTTAATTTATGATAGTTTAATTCTGTGCAATAATTCTTCAGGGGCACAAAATGGTCAACAATGAGTAGTTATGGAAAGAACTAAAGGAATTTTCAAAACCCCAATGTGTATAATTATTCGTCTATTAAATACATCCACCATAATTTTAGATTTAGTCTGATGTTTTCAAAACTAATTTTGCTGCCTTTTAGTTTCACTTAATATACGTATTAATCCAAATTCTGTACGGGAAAATTGAATATTATCATGTTGCAATTTGTGATTTGTGGAACATACCGGTGGACGATTTTTGGCGCTCTTGTTCACCCGAAGAGTGCCTATCATTTTGCCCAAATTTTCGAATATCGAGCCGAAAATGGTCATAATCGATTGGGTTTGACTCCCCGATGAAGAATCCGTTCAGAAAGTTGAGTCTGTCCGGCCAGCCGGCCGTATCCTCTCTAGCATCCAAAAGAAATCAGCTAGAATTTTCATATTTTCAGAATAGGTTAATTCTCCAAATATCTCGGTCAAGTTCGTTATTGGGCTAAATCCGTCGGATGGTTCAGTAGTTATGAGCATCTGAAATTTTGTTTCCTCAATAACTACATCCGATCAAGTTGATACTTGAAATATCGTTGAGGGAGACTGAAACAAAACGGCTCGCAAAATTTCGCAGAAATCGTCACGCTAGAAAATTCTTTGAAAATTCCCAAAAAAAAATTTTTCACTATCTCATAAGATATTTTTCGGATTTTAATAAAAATTCGTGAATATATATATATATATATATATATGACATTTCAATGAATTGGGTATCTAGGTTCTTGAAAAAATGTAAATATTTATTTGTATAAACGTTTCGGCTTAAATCGCCTTCTTCAGTATACATCTACAATCAAATATAAGTAAATACACAAGAATAAATAATTATTTTATAATATCTCACTGTTTCTCTTCTTTATGTTGTTGTGGTTGTTAGCTGGTCGGTATTGTCCTGTCATTTATGTCAATGTCATGTCAGTTGTCAGAGGAATATTAGTTGTCCTGTCTTCTTTTTTCCTTTCGGTGGTTTTCTCAGTATCGGATTATATATTTGACTGAGATTTTTAATATCTTGTTTGTCATTAATTATGTTTTCATTATTCACCTGTATGTGGATCATTTCTAATATTTCTCTTCGTCTTTGTTGGGGTTCTACACCTAAAATTTTTGTGTCATCGTAATTGAATTCATGTCCCTTTGTTTTCTTATGTTTGTTTAGAGCCGTGGTTGCATTTTTTGTATACTTATGTGCGTTGAGTCTGTCCTTCAGTCTTTGTGACGTCTGTCCTATGTATTCCTTCTTACAATTATTGCATGGTACACTATATATCACCTGTGATTTCTTTGCTTTAGGTGTTGGTGCTTTTAACTTATTAAAAATTTTTCCGACCTGATTGTATGGTTTGTGTACTACTTCTCGGTTGTATGGTCTCAATATGTTGGTTATCTTGTGTGACAGCCCCTGTATATACGGCAATTGTACTCGTCTCGTGGTGTCTGTTTGTACCTTCGTTTGTTGTGTGTTATATAGTAGGTGTGTCCTTTGTTTTGTCAGTTTGTTAATCATGTTTTTAGGGTAGTGGTTATCCATCAATAATTTTTTTACCTCCTGTATTGTTTTTTCTCTTAATATTGGTGATGTTAATTTCAACGCCCTGTCGATGTATCCAATAGCAGTGCTCTTTTTTGGGAATGGTGATGTTGGGAGTTGTAATCTAATATGTGTCCAGTGTTCTGTTCCTTTCTGTGCCATCGAGTGAGTAGGTTCTTATTTTCCCTTATTAGTGTGATGTCCAGGAAATTTATACAGTTGTTCTCTTCTTCCTCTAGTGTAAATTGTAGGAACTCATGTATACTGTTGAATTGGTTTAGTATCAACTCTATTTCGGCCGGTGTTGTTATTGCCATGCAGTCATCCACATATCTTTTGAAAAATGTTGTTTTATGATTTTTCATAATTTTCTCCTCAATTAACTCCATTACCAACTGTGCTATTGTGCTCGATATCGGGTTCCCATGGCAACACCTTTAATTTGTTGGTAGAAATTTTCCCCATATTGAAAGTAACTGTTATTTGTTATATATTGAATCGTTTGAATAAATTCTTCTTTCGGTATTAAAGTGTTTTGTTTTATTATGTCCCAATTGTTTTCGATTGCCTCTTTTATTAATTCAGTGGGGATGTTCGTATACAGAGATTTGACATCTAGTGAATATAGCCGATGGTTGGAATGTAATTTGATATTTTTCAAGGATTCTTTCAAGTCGAACGAGTTTTTAATATAATATTCGTTGTTGTTTATTGCGTTGGAAAGGATGTTGGCCATGTATTTTGATAGTTTGTATATAGGTGACTGAATACATGAAACTATCGGTCTAAGTGGGACATTTGTTTTGTGGATTTTTGGTAGTCCATATATTTTTGGGATTTTACTATTATGGGTCAATAATGCTCTTTCAGTTTGTTTAGTTATGTAATTTTTTGTTCCCATTCTTTGATTATTTTATTGTTTTCCTTTTCCAATGTGGTTGTCATGTCTCGTTTGATTTGTTTATATGTTGTATTGTCGTCTAAATGTTCATGTATCTTTTGGTTGTATTCATTTTTCGTTATTATGACAATTTTATTTCCCTTGTCGGCTCTAATGATATGTAAATCATTGTGGGTTTTCAAAAATGACTTTGTTTTGTTGAAATTTGATTTTAGAATGTTTCGTCTCTGTTTTCTACCTCTTAGTTGTTTTTGATGGCTATTTAGGGCTTGAGTGACGTTAGCTCTGATGTTATCTTGGTCTTCTTTCGATAATTCTTCAATTGTGTTCTCAATTTGTGCGATTATGTTGAATAATGGGATTTCGTTTTCTTTGTCTATTTCAATGGAATATTTGGGGCCCAAATTAAGTGTATTCACCACGAAGTCCGGTAGTATCGTTGTTGTTAAGTTTATGATTCTTGATTGGTCGCTGTTTGTATTCTCATATCTTCCCTGAATTTGTGCTAATTGCTGGATTTTCTTTTTGTGCACTGATGTATGTTTGGTTTTGATGAGGTTTTGTTTTTGGTTTATACAGAATTCTAGATTTTGTCTTGCATGTTTCCCTCGTCAGTTTCTTTATTGTCAAGAATTTTTTTTATTCTACCTTCCAGTGTGTTTATGTGTTTAGTTGTGTCGGTGATCAATAAATTTATGGTACGAGAAATGAAGTTTTCTTGAAGTTTGTTATATTTCTCAGTGAGATATCTACAATTGTATGTGATGTGGTCAGTTTTCATTTTTAAAAATTTTTTTTTCACGTTTAATATCATTTAAAAATTGTCTTGACGCATGATATCCCAGAGTTTCAAGACCTCAAGTGCAACTGTGGACCGCTATGGGGATATCATGCGTCAAACGTGACCAGCTCGCACTACGGAAAGACAATTTTTGAATTTTAATTTTTTGATTGTCTTTCCTATCTTTCAAGTTAGAACCTTGCGTGCCCGCATATAGGCAATAAAACCTTTACACTATATGTATATATATATATTGAGGTGATCGGTATTCTTACTAATGCTCAAATTTCATTGTCGTAGCTCTTTTCCATCTAAAGATATCATCATTTTTTTTTAATTTACTCAAGAGATAAGAGAAATTACATGAAGTCCCGGTGATTTTATCTAAATGATGGCAATCGCAGATCGATAATCGATTGACAAATGCCGGGCTCATTAATCAGTGTCAGTTGGCGCAATATTGATCAAAATGTTTGATAACGGTGAAATCATAGAGGTAGAATTCAATCTCGGTGGCTGAAATAATATACGTAGTCAAAATTCAGAAAACTACTGAAGTACGTTTTTAGGGGAAGGGAATGATAGCGTCGAGCAAAAATTGGGGAAAATTTGAGATATAGGTTTTTTCATTCATAAGGCATTCATATTTGCATCACATGTTCCCATAGTACGAGAAAACCTGATCAGAGTGCTAATAGATTTGTTATGGTTTGAATATTTACTCGCAAGTAGCTCAACAAGCGCCAAAGAAATCTGACCTCACGTCAGTGCTTTCTAAATTTTTTTGTGTTCCTCACTGTCGTATTGACAACACATTTCATATCAAAACGTCTAAGTTGAATTAAGTCATAATTTGGGATTTTGATACCCCTTCACATGAAAACATACAAAATTCTATTAAATTGAAGAAACGCTATCAAAATGAAATAAGAGTTGAGTGAAGAATTGACTCTACAGGTGTTCCATTTAGTGTTCCATTTATACCTAAGTAATTATTTGACTTTTTAGCCTTGAAAAAGAATAACAAAAGATTCTAAACGTTGGCGATGTGTTAAATTTTTGATTACATCAAATTTGTCCAACATCCTGCAATCATTATTTAATTATTGATATCATGGACGACACCAATAATCAGTATCTCCATTGTAATTCTGATACGTAAGTCCAACTAACGTTGAACTGTCTAACTACAGGCCCATTTCATCAACTATGGTAATAGCTAAAGTATTCTAGGAAATATTGAAAATGAGGTTGGATTGGGAAGCATTGAAAAAGTGGAAGATATTGACAAACTATTTATCGACGAAAAACAAACACTAAATTATAATAAAACTTAATTTTTGTTGTTCACAAGTATTCAGAAACAAATATATTAATTTCGGTAGTTTGAACGTGGATAATACTAAATATTAAGTACTGTCAACATAAAATACCCTGGGTTGTACCTAAGCAGGTGGGATGTACATTTTAAATTTATTGTTAAAAAAGTTAGAAGACTGCTTCCTTAATTTCAATTTTTGATAGACACTGTGAGTTAAAGGAAATAAAACGAGTATATTATGCTTTGGTAGAACCATATTAAAATTATGGCATATTAATTTGGGGTAGCGGACATCTACTGTAGAAAATGGGAAATTATTCAAAATGGGTCCTTTGAATTATGTTTAGGAAAGGTATAATGTATTCAACTGAGGGATATACAAGAAAGCGGAAGTTGAATGAAATTAGCAGCAACTCAGTTCGGCTATCACAAGCTGAAAAAACTCTAGGACTACGATCATTGACATATTTGGCGCCATTGTTATACAATAACCCACCCTTTAACATCAAAAGTAAACAATCTAGAAGAGAATTTATTGAATGTATCAAATCATGGAATTTTGATTTTTAGAGGACCCTGTTCAATCGAATCAAATTTATATAGATTGGTCAACTAATACATAACTACATAACTAACTCTGGTAAAATTTCACAAGTGCACTTTTCTCACCTTGTTTAACACAGTTATCGGAACTTGAAATGTTACGTACCGGCTTCCGCCTCAAGAGAAAAAAATTAAAAATTGTCAAGCTTTTATATTGGGTTAAAGGTGGACATCGAGTAGGAAAAAATATTCAAAAAAAAACGTTCAAAAATATCTCAAATACCTCATCAGCAGGAACAAAATGAATAGCTCTTTCTCGGTTCGGTTTTTGAGAGAACTGAAACCTTCCTGGTTCAACCAAACTTTTTGATGGATTTGGCACGAAAATCAACTTGACCGAGATATTTAAGCAATCAAACATTTCTGAAAATACGTAAACTGTCGCTCATCTCCGTTAGAAGATACGAGGGTTGCCTTTTTTTAAGGGCTCAAAAATGCTGTTGTTTGAGCTGATGTGTGTGTCGTGGTGTGAGGTGATCCGTCCTCGGCCATTGGTTTTCCTGATTTCTTTGAAGACAGTTGGCAAACAAATGGTTGTGTACCACTCAGAATTAACTCTTCTGCGTTGTTCTAGTGGTACGATTGTGACATATCCAGTTTTTCCAAAAAAACAGGCGATCATTTGCTTGGAAGGGCTTCGTGCGCGAGCAGCTTTTGTTGGATTTGGCTCATCTTGAAATACCCATAGATTCGACTGCTGTTTTCTTTTGGTCTCGTAGGCGTAAATCAACTATTCATCCTTCACCTGTCACGATTTCATAGACGTGCTTCGAAGCAACGCCATCTAATTTTTGGAGCATCTCTTTCGACCAATCGATACGAGTCTTTTTTCAAGCGGTTTACAAATTGTGTGGGATTCAACTCGAAGAAATTTTGTTAACGGTCAAATGTTCATGCAATATTGAATGAATGCAGGTTCCACTAATGCCGAAGGTTGTTTCAATCTCACGATATATCACATAACGATCTAGCAATATCAGTTGGAGCACAGCATCAATAGTTTTCGAAACAACAATTGATTTTAGATGACCTTCACGAAATTTGTCTTGAGGTAAACTACGACCTCAGTTGAATTCACCATACCATCGATAAGCACTGCTCCTTGATGGAGCTTCATCGCGAAAAATTGAATTAAGTTCATCGATGCACGGTTGTTGAGTTAATCCACGTCGAAATTTGTAAAAATAATTGTACGAAAATGTTGTTGATTTAATTCCATTTTTTGGGCGAGATGAATCATTCAAGTTACTGTAAACAACACGAATAGCGCTCGTATTTCAAAACGTTCTGACTTCGTATAACCTCAAAAATGTCAAGCTTTACGATGGAGCTGTCAGTTGGTAGATTGCAACATTAAGGTTGTCCAATTCCGAAATATAAAAGGCAACTCTCGTTCATAACTATACACACTGTGCGATTCAAAAATGATTGATGTGCGCTTCCATTATAACCGGAAACACCTTGGGAGTGAAAATATTTTCCGTTAATTGGACACGCTTTCAGAAACACATATTCAGATTTTTATGAAATTCAATCAAGTAGTTTAGGAAATAAGCCAAGACTAAGGTAGTCGTGAAGCAGCATATATATATAAGAATTAGTGAAGAATTGAAAATTGCCCCTTGCTTTCCCTAAGACTTTAGTAATAGACCAATAGTGATTTATTTTTCAGGATCTACTGGGTATCTTTCTTTGCAGTGTCTCTGTATTTTTGCGTATCTTTGATCTATCAAACCTGGTTGAAATGGGAACTATCCCCTGTTCTGGTAAGTTTCGCTCGTAGTCCAACACCAGTTTGGAGTATTCCGTTTCCAGCGGTAACAGTTTGTCCAGAAACGAAGTCTCGTCAACGATTCTTCAATTACACTAAAGCTTGGTGGGAGTTCAACGATAAAAATATCACAGAGGAGGAGTGAGTATAATGAACTTATAAAATATTGCTATCAAATTATTCAGAATATTTGATTATTTTCCTTTTTTTTCACCATACGTTTCTCACTCTCAGCTTGTACCTATGCAGTTAATCGTCCTGATTTTTTTCCAATCAATTCCATGCTGGATGACTCATATTTTTGCTACCTGGAGATTTCAAATCGGCTCCAATTTATCAGTAGACTTTCTCAGCCTCGAGGCGAATACGGAAAGCTACATTATCTTTTATCAATCAAAATTTTGTTTTTCCTGTACATATTGATCTCATTCTTATGAATACAAATCTTCCACATTTAAGTAACTTCGTAAAATAACTCTTTATGTTGGAGGCATAGTTGTTTCTAAGAAGTTGCATTGTGTCCATCCTGCATCTTTGCTTCCTAATTTAATGCTTTTTTTGTTGTTCCAATATAAGCTTCAGGAATTCCAAAGACTCGCTTGCCTCTGTATACAATGGATATGGGAGCAGCAACCTTTAACGTAAGGTTAGATCTACCGCCGCAGAAAGTAATGATTCGGTCTTATAGACCAAAATGCATAAACTTGTGTCTGACCTGAACATATGGGCAATCCAGGATTGGCTACTGGCATTTCCATCCCACCTTTGGAATTGATGACAGATGGTAGCACGAAGAGTTTCGACACTTTATTCAAAATCCAGTTGAACTGGTTCTTAAATAGCTAAAACTACAAAAGCTGTTAAATTATTCTTATAACTGTCCACACCTTCTCTTTCGAAAAAAATAATACTATAAACGTTTTTCGAATAAAATTGAGAATAAATAGAATTCTGAAGCCTGAAAAGGTTCAGATACGAAATGTGTCCATTTTGAAAATCGATCAAAATAGTTAGTAAAAATGATAAATTAATCCTAAAGGCTAGATCCAAATAATCAATTTTTCTTCATTGAAGACCTCAGGCTAAAATCAACTCCCTGAAGAATAATAATACAGCAATAAAAGATTAGTAGAATATAGCTATAAGAGATCTAAATTGGCATAAAGGGTTAATCAGAACATAATATAATCAGGTTGATGAATATATGTTGTTTGCACGATAAGACCAAGATCCAAAAGTGATGTTGAGTGATACCCGATATACATATCGGCATACTTGATCTACATTTTATTGGTTGGTTTCAATGAGTATCCTAAGATATTCGAACTAACGATAATTTAACATTGGAGACGTCTACTGTCATCGGAGAAGTGTCACATATTTAGTAATAAGTCTGACATTTAATAAATGGGTCACTATTCGCTTGAGGAAAGCTGGGAAATAAAAAAAAATTATTTCCAAAGTGGTGAATCGCCAACGCAAACTGTGCGAAATTTGAAAAAATATTTTCCAAAGAAGATCGGAGGCATATGTGCGGAAATTTGTGAGTCGTGTGCGCGAAACTGGATCACTGTTGGATAAAATAACACGTAAACGTCCATTTCCAGCAAGGTCAACCGAAAACATCGCTGCGGTGGAACAAAGTGTTCGTGAACGGCCATCCACATCGATTCGTCATCGAGCGCAAGAGTTGGACCTTTCTTGGTCAACTACGCACCGAATTTTGCGCAAAGACCTTGCCTAGAAGCCATATAAAGTTCAATCGGTCCAACAGCTAAAGCCAATTGATCATCCGAACCGTCTGCGGTTCGCAAATTGGTCGAAAGGTCGTTTGGCCGAAGATGGTGAATTTTATCGAAAAATCTTCTTTTCCGACGAGGCTCATTTCCACCTCGGCGGTTATGTAAATAAACAAAACTGGCGTATATGGGGCACAGAAAACCCGCACATCGTCGAGGAGAAACCGAGGCATCCACAACGAGTTACTGTTTGGTGCGGATTTTGGTCCAACGCCATCATCGGCCCATTTTTCTTCGAAAATGATGAAGAAGCCGCCGTATCCGTCAACGGCGATGGCTACCGCGCTATGTTAACTGATTGGCTATTCGGTCAAATGGAAGAGTATGATTTCGACGATATTTGGTATCAACAGCCCATGCTACGGTCGATGTTTGCGCCCCATCTTCGAAAATCGCATAATCAGCAAAAATGATGTTGTGAATTGGCTTCCAAGAAGCTGCGATTTAACGCCGTTAGACTATTACCTTTGGGGAGCGGTCAAAGACGTTTGTTACGCAAACAAGCCAAGCAAATGTATAAATGTTTGATCATTGAAATATATCGAGCCGTTCTTTTTTTGTAGCCTTTTTAAATTCGAAATTTTCCATGGGACACCCTTTAATATTATAAATTATAAATCAGGTTATCACCATCCATTATCGAAAGCCGTATCCGCTTTTAGCAGTATGTACAAACGTTCCCCTTCCATCATTTTCGACAAAATCGGAAATGGGACCATTGGGGGAGAACAAAACAGAATTTTGTCCTTTATTCAAAAGCATATTCTGCTGATTATAATTTGGGTCCCACCCAACATCAAAATTGAAAAGAATATCCTAGAAATCAAATTTTCGAGGTAGAGTCCAAAAGGCAGGTTCGTATTTCAGTTTTCTGTCGCACCAACGGACGGCTGTTGAATAATAAAAATACATTACATTATTCGTCTCCTGGTACCCTTCCCAATCCCTAAACTTATCGAAAAGGATTTTAAATATCGGCATTTTCGTAAAATATCGACAAGCTTGTCACAAAATTCGTATTCACGCTACTTCAGTGTCAACAAGTGATTACGGGGTGTTTCGGAGACTTGAATGATGTCCGAGATGTACATAGAAAAATAATTACTGACGAATGGAAATACGTTTTTTCGATGCAAATAGAAAGCATTTCCATTATTGCATTTACTCTGAGTGTAGTTCTTTCATTTAGTGTTTGATCATCTTCAAGCTTTTTTTTACGTTTGTAAGTTATTTATCTGTTGGGATATTGGTGAATGAACTCGTGACATCGAAGCTAACCCTGATGTCTTCTTCAAATATTTCTTGATTTCTAATTATTTGTATGAAATCTGTATTTTCGATCATAAATGCTGAATGAATTCTTGAAGGAGATATTCTTTTCAGAAAAAATTCAGCCAATTCTTGACATAGTGTATTTCTGGAACACACAACATGTTGCAAAGAAATATTCATGTATGTATTTTGGCAAACCATATAGATGTGGCGTCCTACTGAAATTTGATGTTAGTATCGACTTACTGTTTGTATTAAATTTTTCATTTCTTCGTTCCCATAAGTCTTTAGGAATCTTCTTATCAACTTTAGAGGTAGTCCTTATATTTTCCTGAAAAAGAAAAAAACGTATAATATTCGTTTGAAATTTATAACCCATTACAAGAAAGAATCGGAAACATCATGAATAGCCCTAAAACCATCTTGAAATTTATATATGGGACAACTATTGATGAGATGATGTATTGTTTCTTCTGCTTCTCCACATTCACAACTTGCGCTAGGAACTGAGTTCCATTTAAATAGCATGCCATTGGTACGACCATGATCTGTTCTCAAACGATTAAGAACTGTCCAAATTTTTCTTGGAAGATCAAAACCAGGAACTTTTTCAGAAGGATCAGAAACGAGATACTTATTGAACATTTCGTAAGAGTTCCACTCAGTCTTCCATAATTCTTTATCACTTATGTTCATATTGAAGAACATATTATGCCATAATGGTTTACGTGACTTCAATCTGGGAATTCTATTTTGTGGAAAATATGAAATAATTGGGAATAAATTGGGAAAAGAATGATATTTATTCCTAGAATTCAGAGCTGCAATCTGTCTGCGAATATGGGGAGGGACAATATTAGACAATACTGGTAACCAATGAACCGGTAATGATCTTATGGTGCCAGTAATTATTCTCATGGATGTATTCAATTGTGCATCAATTTTTTGTGTATGTGCACTATTAAACCAAACAGAGCAACTCAGCTGCAGAAAAGACTCGGGCTAGAGATGCTGTGCGAAGAGTGGAAGCATCAGCACCCCAAGACGATTCAGCTAATTTCTGAACAATATTATTCCTAGTTTTCAGTTTTAGGCTCAGATCATTTAAATGAGCCTTGTAATTGAGAGATGAATCTAATTTAACTCCTAAGTATTTTGGATAGAAATTATGTTCGATAGGAGAATCATTGAAAGTTACAGCTAATTTTCTATATTTCTCATGAATATTCAGATGGAAACAAGATACCTCTGTTTTGTTTGGATTTGGACATAATCGCCACTCGATAAAATAATTCTTTAAAATTTTCAAATCAGATGACAGTATGTTTATTTATTTATTTATCTTAATGAAAATATCTGATTGAAAATCTTTCAGATCTCTCTTTTCTGCATTGTTTATAAAGGGTTCCTCAATTGGTGCGCATAGATTTTGGTGACCCGTGGCTGCCATTTTGGTTTGGTGACATTTGGCAAATCTTATGTTTATTACTCAGTTACTTATGCCAAATCACCATGGCAGGTTAAACGATTGAACAACGCGTCAAATGATAACAGTTCTTTCTGGTGCTAACATGATTTCCATTCTTGAGATCAGTTTAGGAGCTTTGGAGAATTTGCGAACTTTGTTGGGAAGTCATATTTGGTATTTACTTAAAATTTTACTCAATAAATTGTTTACTGATTTCAAATGATTCGAAGGTTTATATTTTCTTGAATCCTTCATAGGTTTTTCAACTTTCCTTCTTCGAAATTGTTTCTGTTGATCATATATCCTTCCATTGCTATGTTTCACATCACACATAATGTTTTTATTGTCTTTACCCTATGAATGCTTGACTAACAAATGAACACGGTTTCGAATAGAATAAGTCTCTCATCATGTTTCTTAATGATATAAACCCGAAGTACTTTAATTTATTGTCAAAACTCCTGAAGAGATCTTCTCCGAATACCTATCCAGTTCGGATGCTGGTAATCATATCATCAGTAGCATCTCGATGTGATTTCGGTGAGCACTTTTCAAACAAGAATAAAATTTTTCTTCTTCAAGAGTTCATAGTAGAGCGATTCTCTCTTTTCTTTTCTCAGAAATGTCTTTTTCTTTCTCCTCATAATTATAGGATTGATTCTCAAGCCTTTTTGCGTACTTGTTCTGGTTAAACTAGTGGAACAGCATGCCATCGTTTATGTGTAATATATTTGAATATCTCTTCCTGTGTCGGTCTCTTCGGTCTGATGGTGTATTCAATTTGCCCCAGGTAGTACAAATATGAAACACAGATCAATGAGAGTATTGGTTGGAAAGTACCAGCAATCGAAATGTAAGTAGACTTTTTTGAATGTTGTGGGCAAAACGTTAGGTGTAAATTATGTTGGATCATGACTAAAACGCTGTAACAATGAGGTACCTGGCTGTTGCAAACGTCTACAATCTTTGAAAATTTTTCTCATCGGCAGCTTGGAGAGGTTTCACACCGTGTCCTTGGTTTGTGATGACTTCCTGGATCAAGAAGGAAATTTGACGACGAGTTTTTCATCCCTAGAATTCTTGAGGGAGGTGAGTAAATTCAATTACCTACTGAAGAATGTAGAAAATGAAAGGATGTTCTGTGCGCTTGTTCACTTATATGTTATGCTGGTATGACACAAAATTGATCGAAACCTGAAAGCTATATATTGAAAACAAGTGAAGCATTTCTATCTTGAAATACATTCACACTCTTTAACTGCGTCAGGAGAGTCATAAATCATTAATAAATTCACAAAATTTGTACATATAGGTACATTTACTGAGCAAGTACATATAATTTTTCAATATATATCTAGAAATAATCCATAATCCCACTTAACCCATTTGGAAATCATTGACAAAGATTTATATCTTCTTATCTTTATATGGCAACATAATGAAAACAAGTGGTTAAATGGTATCTCGGGTATGTAGTCAAATATCCGGCTTTTCAATTGTCTTAACCAAGCTTTCGGACAATTTTCTTGTCCTCTTCTTCAGGGCTACTAGAATAACATGAATGTTTTAAAAGTTATCATAAAAGGCACTAAAACTTACATCAATGTGAGACTCAACTATCAACAAAAATGATGACCATGAAAATCCACACATCTAATAAATCCAAATTACACTCGAAAACCAACAGCTAAAATCTACTCTCAAAAAGAAACGACGTGCAATAATGTCATGAGTCAATAAGGCAGTGGCGGCTTGTCCTATGAGGCAGGTGAGACAGTAGCTTCATTCGGGTTCAAATTCTGACTGTTCCAGAACCATCAGAATCATGCGCATTTCAGTGTTCGGTGTTCGGGTTTTCTCTGACTAATTTCGAACCGAGTAGTCCGATGTTCGGGTTATATCAGGATTTATTTCTGATTATTTTCTGACGATTCTGGGACTATCCTCAGGACCATTTTAGGATTTTCCCGTAGAACCGCCTTAGGAGGGAGGAGTTAACCAATTTCTTTCGTAATTTGAAATGTTTGAATTTTATCTGCATCCGTTAACAGATATAAACAAATCTAAACATAGATGGTTTCAAATCGTGCATAAATTGGTATTAAGTTAAATGATTATAAATTAATATTATAAAGCGTTTTCAGGGGCAGGATTATAAGTTTTCTATTTACTTTCCTTGAGTTGTCCAATTCAAATTGCAAGAACTAGTACAACTTTATTTATTACAATGATTTAAGTTTTCTAAATAATCATTTAGAATTCCTTAACTATTCTTAAGTATGTGAAAAATAGCTTTATTAAAAAAATTTTTCGGCTCTGGTCAACAAATCGGCAATATTAAAAATGTGCATTATTATTTTTTATTGACATATTCATTAATCTATTTGCTTTTATTTCAATTTATGGCTTATATGATCAGGAGAATTAAATTGAAATTTTCTGCTGTAACCAATTCAAATAGTCCTACGAGTTTGCGCATTTTGCCAAATTCAACCTGTTCAGTTTTTTCTGACAAATTTTGGATCAAATCTTCAAATTGGTTCGCTGTTCGGGTTTTTTCAGTAAAATCCCAGTACAGTTCCAGTACAGTCAAAATCGGTACCTACTCGAGAGCAAGTATCAGTTCAGGATATTTTGCGGACTAAAATGCTACCAACCCTTAAACAACAATCACTTGAAAATGCAATTCGTGGTAAATTCGTAATTTTAGACGAGAAATAAATCAAGATTTCCCTTTACATCAAAGTTTGCTACCAACTGCATTAAAAGCTCTTTTTAAATTAACAATTGAAAACCATTATATTCAAAAAGGTAATGTGCGCATGTAACTAGGTATATTTCAAAAATTCAAATTTTTGATGAAACGAAATGACAATCTCAGTTTATTTATCAGCAACCTGATTATCAATGAAATACCTAGCGAATTTTTTTCTGTTTGAGAGTTTCGTCTGCATGAAATTGTTTTCCATAGTTAGAATAATGTTTTATCAAATTTTCATCGACAAAGCAAAAATTTAATGTTGATAGAAACAGTTGAGTACTATAATAGCGCAATTCAAATTACTAATCATTATTAAAATTCTCAAAATATATTTAATCCCACCTGATAAATACTGAACAGTGAATATGTATCAGACAAAACATTTTGATAGATCTATTTTCTGAGCTTTGTTGAATCACCCATATTCAGACAGTGGTTGCATTAGCACATGAATATTTTTGATAGTATAAACTGAAATATTAACTACTTCAGAATTCAGAGCAATCCCTTACCTATATAGGTAAATTGTATGGTTACCTGATTTACCAATTTTACTTTGCGTTCAATAATGTTTTGGAAATATTTTCACTTTCAGATCTGTATAACTAGTTATTATCACATCATTGAATTAATTTAGATTTTAGGTATAAATTGATTTGATATAGTGGGTATGAAATAAGATTTCCTGCAAAGATGAAGAAGCTTTTTTATTTTTGGGTAATACAAAAATTTAAATGTCACGAGATTGACCTTGAAATACATAAATCCAATAAGCTGATTTCATGAGGCTGAATACTATACAAAACTATTCATTGATTCTTTATCAAATAGAGCACAATTATGTATAGACTAATATTCACAACAAAAAAATTAATTCTAGGAAATATAGATTCAGTATCAGCTCAATTGAATTTTTAACAACACACCAAGAAACTATCAGAATAATCAACAAGAAAGATCATATAAACAAGAATTTTCCTTCTGATACAAAAACTATAGAGCAATGCTTGATTTGAAGCACTGATGCCAAACTATATAGATTACCATAACAAATTCGTATAAACACATACACATACAAAAAGAATTTGAAGAATTAATTTCAGCACTCCCCATAGGTCTGGACAAGGTCAAACACTCACATGAAAAGCTAAAAACTTTATAGATCCCTTTACCAGCTTGATATACCAATTGTTTACATCTAATAAATACAAACAACCAGTTTCTTCAAAATCCATTACATTAGTGTTCGATCCCTTGTGTAATTTATCAAACAGATTTCAGGATTGAAATGAGTTGTGTTTGATCCTCTTGTTGTTTATCCAAGAGATTTATCTACCAACTAACGAGGCGTTTGGCCACTAAGGTCATTTAAAGCATGAAATGATGGGTTTCCATAGAACATTGAAAATTATTTCTCATTTCCATTACCTGTACTAAGTCGTTGCCTGAAATACGTATAATATATGTTGAGATATCTTCACACAATTTACTATGATTGTCAACCTTCAAAACTTTTTGTCGATTGAAATAAACATTCTTTCGTTTTGAATCCAATTCTTGAAAATTAGGTATACCCCAATAAATATATTTTAGGAATCGACAATCCTGAAATAGCAAGTATGACAAATCGAAATTCTAATGTATCCATCGTTGTTTCCAAATGCACCAATCCTGTAAGTACCATTGAACATTTGTGCTAACATTTTCATGACACTGCTTAAGTGCAAATCTTCAAATATTGAAGTGTTCCTCGAATTTCCGAGTTGAAAATACTATCATTGGGCCAATGTCACAATCGCCCAAAGTAGGAGAATTTTCCTTCCATTTTTCGAACATCATTTTCACTTGTTTCTCAATTACATCATTCGCAGTTGTATTGCTTGTTTTCAAAATATGAATTCCTGTAGCAGTGAAAGTTAAATGTGAGTACGAAAAGCTCTGATGAAAGCCCTTCAGACATTTTCTTCACTGATTGTGCAGCGTATGAAGTAGCCCAAAGATCTTTCAAACCACTCCCATCCATGATAAAGCCAATGGCGCCCATATATGACATCAATGAATGGAACCCTCCTAATCTCACAGTAATATTCCTAAATTCAGGATTGACCGACTGCACAATGATTGAGTTAGCTTTGAAATAAGGATGCTGATCGAATGTTACAAAAGTTGTTCTACCTTTATTTCTCTTCGTTTCTTCAACTGCCTAGAGCAAAGCTGTGTGTAATGTGGTTAAACTGGATGGTGGTGCATTAATGAATGGGAGACAATTAACATGCGACATCATATATGTAACGTCTCGTGATAAAATTTCATGAAAACCCCTGCCATGTTGGAATATTTTCTATTTCGAGAGATTTCGCACATAAATACGCAACATATGATTTTGGAACTTCAGGTTGTACCTTTATATGAAGTTTTGATTCATCAACGAACTCTACACTCTTCAATTCATCAGGATTCGTGTAACTGAATGGTATCAATTATATCTTCTTTTGTGAAGCTAAAATAGAAGCAAATGGTATTTCCATCAGCCTTTTGGAACCTCCTTCATATTCAACATCCTATTCTGGTGTATTGACTCTAATACCCCCCAAACAGTGAAATGTTTCATGACCATCCGACGTACTTACATTGTGATCTGTGTTATCAAAAACGAATTGAATGAAATAGTTGATGCGTTAATTTTGCAGGTTGCCTTATAACGGAAGCTTCATATAATTGAATATTGTGGTATGAAGCCGATACTCCTAATTTACTCATCATGTCAATTATCAAACGAGTACCTGTTTTTCTGTAGACATAAGTTCCAACAGCTAGCTGAAATTTGGAAATGAATATTCTTGAACGAACAGTGGAAATTTTGGAATGTGCTATTGTATCACGTTCCACATCTTTCCTTGCACTACATTTTGAATCTAGTAAATGGAATAGGGTAGTTTTCAAACTTTCCGGAATTTCAGATATAGTGCTATCCAAGAATTAACTTGAGAGGGGATAAATTTCATAGTTATAATCTTTTTTTTATATAAGCTACAACGATTTGACCAGCTATCCGTAAAATTAAATTTTTTTGATAATTACTGAGAGAATGATTAAAGCCAATCTTTACTAAGCTCCATTATATTGGGAGATTTGAACTCCAAAAGAAAACCGGTTGCTTCCCCACGATGTTGTTCGATGATAATGACATTACTATATTTCTCTTTAAATTTTTTTATGAAAGTATTATTGTTGCGAAAGTTTTCCCCCCATAACCCCATAACTAACTATATAATAATCTGTTCTTGTAAGTATTCAAAATCCCGTCAACGAGTTATTTGAGAAAATGAAATTTTGGTGGGACAATTATTCATTTCAATGCGTCACTGAAATATCGATTTCAAACTAATGAGTTTAAACCTAATGATTACATGTTATTGATATCCCAAGCGAGCTGTTAGTCATTCTAATAGACCAAGAATTTCAAATCACACTCTCCAGACAACTTGTGCTGAATCCTACCCTGTTCTAGAACTCCAGATGTCTAGGACCGCTCGCTTGGTTTTGCACTCGGCGCCAAATTTCGAATTCACTGTTATCGCCGCATTAGAGAAATACCTTAATAATCAATATACAAAATCACTTTCGAGAACGGTAAAGTACATAATTTGGACTAGAATTTTCCGCTCTACAACTTTTGTTTAAAACTTTTTCTTACTAAACCTTCTAATTCGAGAAAAAATCAGAAAAACCGTATTTTTCTCTATATTTTCAAGAATTTTCAAGAATCCAGTGTTCCTGAAAATTTTAACACCTGCATTTTTGACCATATGTTTCTTTCATTATAACAATCAACATATCAAAAATGCAGCTCTTTCCGAGAAAAAGTGATTTCAGCCCTTCCTTTACTGGACTAAAATGATAACAGTTCTTTCTGGTGCAAACATGATTTCCATTCTTGAGATCAGTTTAGGAGCTTTGGAGAATTTGCGAACTTTGTTGGGAAGTCATATTTGGTCTTTACTTAAAATTTCACTCAATAAATTGTTTACTGATTTCAAATGATTCGAAGGTTTATATTCTCTTGAATCCTTCATAGGTTTTTCAACTTTCCTTCTTTGAAATTGTTTCTGTTGATCATATATCCTTCCATTGCTATGTTTGACATCACACATAATGTTTTTATTGTTTTTACCCTATGAATGCTTGACTAACAAATGAACACGGTTTTGAATAGAATAAGTCTCTCATCATGTTTCTTAATGATATAAACCCGAAGTACTTTAATTTATTGTCAAAACTCCTGAAGAGATCTTCTCCGAATACCTATCCAGTTCGGATGCTGGTAATCATATCATCAGTAGCATCTCGATGTGATTTCGGTGAGCACTTTTCAAACAATAATAAAATTTTTCTTCTTCAAGAGTTCATAGTAGAGCGATTCTCTCTTTTCTTTTCTCAGAAATGTCTTTTTCTTTATCCTCATAATTATAGGATTGATTCTCAAGCCTTTTTGCGTACTTGTTCTGGTTAAACTAGTAACTAGTGGAACAGCATGCCATCGTTTATGTGTAATATATTTGAATATCTCTTCCTGTGTCGGTCTCTTCGGTCTGATGGTGTATTCAATTTGCCCCAGGTAGTACAAATATGAAACACAGATCAATGAGAGTATCGGTTGGAAAGTACCAGCAATCGAAATGTAAGTAGACTTTTTTGAATGTTGTGGGCAAAACGTTAGGTGTAAATTATGTTGGATCATGACTAAAACGCTGTAACAATGAGGTACCAGGCTGTTGCAAACGTCTACAATCTTTTGAAAAATTTTTCTCATCGGCAGCTTGGAGAGGTTTCACACCGTGTCCTTGGTTTGTGATGACTTCCTGGATCAAGAAGGAAATTTGACGACGAGTTTTTCATCCCTAGAATTCTTGAGGGAGGTGAGTAAATTCAATTACCTACTGAAGAATGTAGAAAATGAAAGGATGTTCTGTGCGCTTGTTCTCTTATATGTTATGCTGGTATGACACAAAATTGATCGAAACCTGAAAGCTATATATTGAAAACAAGTGAAGCATTTCTATCTTGAAATACATTCATACTCTTTAACTGCGTCAGGAGAGTCATAAATCATTAATAAATTCACAAAATTTGTACATATAGGTACATTTACTGAGCAAGTACATATAATTTTTCAATATATATACAGAAATAATCCATAATCCCACTCAACCCATTTGGAAATCATTGACAAAGATTTATATCTTCTTATCTTTATATGGCAACATAATCAAAATAAGTGGTTAAATGGTATCTCGGGTATGTAGTTAAATATCCGGTTTTTCAGCTCTTTATTGTCTTAACCAAGCTTTCGGACAATTTTCTTGTCCTTCTTCAGGGCTACTAGAATAACATGAATGTTTTAAAAGTTATCATAAAAGGCACTAAAACTTACATCAATGTGAGACTCAACTATCAACAAAAATGATGAGACCATGAAAATCCATACATCTAAAAAATCCAAATTACACTCGAAAACCAACAGCTAAAATCTACTCTCAAAAAGAAACGACGTGCAATAATGTCATGAGTCAAAAAGGCAGTGGCGGCTTGTCCTATGAGGCAGGTGAGACAGTGCCTCATCAAAAAAATTCCTAATCTCACGTTCCTTGTATATTCATAACAAATCAAATCCTCTTTGAATAAACGGTTGGAGGCATGCTTAACGCAGGCTTCTTTGACTGAATTAGCGTGTCATACTTCGATGACCTACGAGAACGTAATGGAAAGCCGTTCTAGGATTAATCCGAGGCTGGCCTCTGCGCGATCTTAGCCGATCTGAGATCGTTTCGTTTCTGCGATGTCCAGAGGGTTATCTGCGTCGAAGCGGTGAGAACATATCTACGGCTTATAAGGCGGCTTCTCGAAGAATTAGAGGCTGGCCAGAGGTTTTTATTCGAGTTAATCGGGAAGCGGGAAATAGAGAAATAGGGTTAGTTCACTTTGTCGTTATTTAGAGGTATCGCGTTTGCTGTGTATCGCGTATGATTATAATCTTTTTTAGGTGAATTTTTTCTGAAATGTAAATCTTTTTTATTGAAAGTGACTACCAGATCGCGAAATGGATTCAGCGGGACCTAGTAATAGTAAATCTTTTGAAATTTCTAAGGAACATGTTCAGTGTACTTGTGATATTGTTAATTTTTTACTAAATAAGCAACATTTTTTGACTCATTCGAATGATGATAAATTATATTTAATTAAGGAAGTTAAGCAACCTGTTCCAGATTTGAGGAAATCTCTAGTGTCTAGTGGTGGGGTCGGTAAATCAAATCGGGGATTCCAAAATACGTGGTATGACAAGTACGACTGGCTTACTGGAAGTATTACTTTGAAAAAAATATTTTGTTGGCCCTGCATTTTATTCTCAGCAACTAATGGAAATTCCGACAGAGTTTGGTCGAAAAGTGGTTTTAGTGATTTGAAAAATTTATCTCGGGGTCTATCGCTACACAACAAAAGTGCTCAGCATATTTCATCTAATTGCAAGCTCACCGTTATGAGAAAGCAAAAACAAAATATCGCCACAGCAATAGACAATGCGCGTCAAATATAAATTGAAAATTTCAATGCTAAAGTCATAGAATATCGACAAATACAAAGAAGTTTAATAGATATTACGATGCACCTCTGTATGTAGATGAATCGAATGAGTCTTTAAATCGCGGAAATTTCAAAGAATTGGTAGTTCTTGTTAGTAAATTTGACACGAATTTAAAAACCTTTTTAGAAAATGACACCAACAGTAAATCGGTATTTTCTGGTACATCTAAAACCATTCAAAATGAATTAATTGATTCGGTTGCTTTTGTTGTTGTTTTGTTTAAACAAATCGAGGACGAAATTTCACAATCATTGTTTTTTTCTTGGCAAGTTGATGAAACAACTGACATAAGCTGTCATTCCCAGTTATCAGTCATTTTTCGTTATGTAATAGATGACCAACTTGTTGAGCGCTTCATGGGATTTTATGATGTTAGTTCTGGGCGTTCTGCTGATGATCTATTTCAATTTTTATCTTCAAAATTCGGAAAATTTGGCAACTGCTTCCACAGAAAGAAGTTTCTCCGCGTTGAAAAGGATTAAAAATTATATTAGGAATACAACTGGACAGGCGCGGCTGAGTAATATGGCTAAAATTTCTATCGAAAAAGGATTCATAAAATCACAGGACGAAAATATTTTTATTGACAAGGTTATAGTTCATTTCGCTGATCAGAAAAATCGTAGAATTCCATTGATTTACAAGAAATTTTAATATTGAGAACTTAATTTAGAATAATTTTCATTTATAAATTTCAGAATAAATCCTATTTTACACTGCCTTTTAAATTTTTTTATTCAGTTTTAATTTTTTTCAGAGTTTATTTTATTTATTTAGAGTTTATTTCGTTATTTTGAAAATTTCCAACTTGATCTGATCCGATTTCCTTCATTCCCATCCCACACGTGGCAGGAATGCTCTACACCTCCACATTGGTTCTTGCTGTACAGCTGCATAATAATGGTTTTCATATTTTTGAGCAATTTAGTATATCGAAAAATGAACTCATAATATATTGGGACAATTAAATTAATGCCTTTTTTTGCTGAATAAAATGAAGTAATATGTATATAAATAATTTGAGGATTCATCAAAAATTCCAAGCATTAGTGAAGAAAATTTTTTTAATATATTTATTATGCAACTGACGAAGAACAGTTCACTGTATAAATTTTGTTAGCCACGTAAACCCTATATATATATATATATATATATATATATATTTATCTAACAGACGTGTTCAGTCCCGGTACATGCGACAGGCTAGTAGATCCAGATGGTTTTTGCGTGTATATATGTGGAAAACCTGCTTTAAGGAAATATAACTCCTCAGGCAACTTTAGAGGGAAAAAATTTTTTCATTCAAAAAAGTGATATACTTGATTCACGTTTTGAAACCCGACATCCTAAACCGACTTTTCATTCCCACGTATACACCGACGGGATGTTCTCAAACCTTTTCAGTTGTCAGATCGTTGGGACTGATAAGTTGTTATACCGCAAATAACTCTAATTGCATATCTTATATTGAGAAGTGACTGACGAGGATCTTTTACTTTTTCAGTAGAAGGTCACATGAAATGTATCCACTGAATTCTCCCAAAATCTATCGCTTCTAACAACTTATACAATCCCAATAGAGAGAACCGTCGTATAGAAGATTGCTTTATTTATTTCTTCGAACCGGACCGATAACCAAATAACTCATCTTCACTGGTATTTAAATCTTCAACAGAATCATCATTGAAGTTCATAAAAATCGGGTACAATTGCTCATCGTCAGACAGTATGTAAGAAATTTGCCGCATAAAAAGTTTTTTCGAGAACAACTGACATATTAATCATATTTGAAAAACTATTATAATAGAAATTTCAATCTATCTCTAAAGGTTTTGTTAAGGAAAATTTTCAATATTTTACGACATAATAGTAATATAAACTTTTTTCATTATTGAAAACAAAATTATGAGTAATATTTTTTACAATTTTGGGCTCAATATTTGGAACACACTGTGATGTGTTTGAACATTTCAGTATTTGAGAAATATTTGCCGTTTTTCAGTTTGTTTCCGATATTTTGTAAAAAAATTAGACGAATGCCGATATTGAACTAGATCTTTAGGATATCATTTACGAAGAGAAAACATCAAAGAGATAACTTCTTTAAATTACTCATTTTTTTTACCTGGAAAACTAGAAGTATTCGGACTTCAAGAAAATTCATCAGGTGTTAAAGTTTTTTAATGTTCAATGTTTCAAATAATTTAAGTTCTTCAGAAGTGCTTTATAGGCACTCGGAATGCCCTATTCCAAAGCTGTATCGGAAAAAATTGTTTCATTGGGATAAAATTAAATGACCTTATTTATATCTTCATAAAACCAATCGATTGAAAATATTTTTGACTCGCTAGTCGAAAAGTTTATCTATTTTGGTAGAACAATAACTTGCTGTTCTACTTGGAACAACCAAGCAAAAGTTATAAACCCAAATCTCATTGATATCCTGAAAACAAATGCAATAACCTCGTAATTCATTTAGGATTATCAGGAAGATCGCATCAAACCGTTTGAAATTTGCATTTCTATGGGGATATCTCACATTACCGAGACCAAGAAAGTTGTCATAAATGTGAAATTGTATTAAAACACAGAAATGGTTTAACATCTCATAATGATACCGTTGGTTTTTGTGACCAGCATGTTGCGATATATTGAATTTTAAAACTCTGCGTTACAGGCTAGAGTGCTGACCCTTGGACCCTGAGCAGGTAGATGATTAACAAGGGATAAACAGAGTTCGGTTTCACCCGTATTTATTCAAAATTTGAAAAATCATATTAAGGAAACTATTCGTTTGTCAAAGTCGAAAACGGTATTGGTGTATACACCTGATGAAATTGCAACAAAAAAATTTTTATTTGGAAAATTTTATTTTGTTACTTCGAAACTATTCTACCGATTTATCCGAATAACGAACTCAGCCGAGATATTTATAACCCAAATCTACTCTGAAAATTTCAGTTCTAGCTCTATCGTATTCACGGAAGTATTTGATATTCAAGATTGACGGAGTCTATCGTCCTAGAGGATGTGATAATAATTATCTTTATCAGCGACTGAATTATCCAAGTTTAAGTCTAAGAATAACTTTAGGATCAGATATGGTTCTGTACAAAATCTCAAATAATAAAATCGACTGTGCCAAAATTCTCAGTAAATTAAATTTCCACCTACCATGTTTCAATTCGAGAAATGCTTCAGTTTTAAAATGTGAAAGAGCTAGAACGAATGTCCTGCGTAAGGTTCCAATAAATTTAATGTGTAATAATTATATTATAGTAGCTGTACCTGTTGTCATATTTTTTCGTGCTCTCAACAAACTTTTATGAAAATTGCACTTGAACATCTGTCCGATTCATAGTAAAATTTTGATTTTGTGTATTATATGTATGTAAGTGGTTATGGAGCAGTTATTCTTAATAGTAACATTTATATCCCTGTATAGGGACTTGTCCTGTAAATGGATTTTCTGTTGGACAATAAAGTTATTATTATTATTATTAGAAATTTGGTTTTCAATATTAAAACCAGATTAAATTATGTGGGAAAAAGTGATAAGAATCAGTATTTACTGAAAAAAATTGTAATTAAGATTTGAAGATGACGAATGAGAAACCATTCAATTTCTAAAATCAATTCACCTTTAAATCTTAAATTCAGTAAACAAGCGAGGCAGGAAATTTTGTGCGCTCGTTTCTAGTTGAACAGCGAGCTATCGTTTGTTCAAATGCCTGTAACTTTCGAATCTCGATAGATTGTCCATTGTCCAAATATCTGGGCAAAAAACGTCGTTGGAATTTCGCTTTCCCAACATTTCCTAACATACTAACATATCCACCAGATAAACTTGTAACTAGGAAGATGTTCGGATAGCGTTTAAACAAAGAACTTTGCCAAATTTCATAGAAACCGTTCCTAAATACTTGATATCTCGTAAGATATTCATCAGCATTAAGATTAAGCACGCTGATGCTCATGAACTCGTCAGTGCTTTTCTAAATTTTTTAAGATCCATCCAATATTCCTGTACATTTCTTAATCAAAATTTTGTCTAGATTCATTTCATTTCGGTGAACATAAAAAAAATTCGGAAAAGACGAATTCAGATAAATATCGAAAATTTTCCGTAACCACTCCCTATAAAGGGTGATTCAAATTTCCATGACTCTTATGAATATGATTCGTAAGTCAGTTGTTATCCAAAGAATGATCATAAAATTTTTATGCGAAAAATTTTCCAGGTAGTTTTCTTCTAACGACGAGCTATTGTAACCCATTTTTATGACTTTCAACTCTACTCGTTTGAAGAATGAAATATCAGTGAGATGAGATCATATTTTCGGTCCGCTTGGAAGAAATGAATAAACTATCTTCTGGAGGACGATCCCCTATATCGGGTTTGTATAAGTTGTAGAAGAATGAGAATTTCGGGTTTATACACAAGGCACAGCGTTGCCAGATTTAGGGATTGGAGACGTTGATCGAGTATACCGTTTCAGCAAGACGAGGTCGCCGGAAGCGCCTCGCACTGGCCGTTCCCGAAGTATTTCTGTATAAAATATGATGTTTCACCGACTTTTCGGACCCGGCTCAAAATTCATATCTAACACCCCCTGACCCCTGATTATGATTCCATTGAAAAACGTTGTCAGACCCGGAGCCGGGTCTGACAACGTCACTTTTTGGACCGAAAAGTCGGTAGAGTATACCGATTTGGGTCTGTGTAGGCGGTCAAATAAATCTATATATATATATATTTTTTTTTTTTTTCAGTGTGATTAAGAGTCCTATAGGTATAATATATGACTTGAATAAGGGTTTGTCGACTCAGAGTTGGAGGATAAGTGAATTAATACTATTTATTCTTTGCCAAGCTTTCGCATTTTATTTAATGCTTCCTCAGGGCTTTGAATGTTAGATTTTTTAAATTATTAGCATCTAGCAATAAAAGATTCGTCATGTTATAAAATAAAAATAAAAATAGAAACCAGTCATTTAAAACCAACAAAAAGGTCTACGACATTATATTTTGACCTAGTCAATCATTTTTTTTTCATATGTGCCTCTCCATACTATATTGTCACGAGCCGCCACTGCAATAAGGTTAGAATCACAGAATAGAACAAAACAGAAGACACGGAAAAGAACGACAGATGAGGTACAATGAATCATCAACAAAAATTGTAAAAACGCTCTTTATCATGAAAGAATCATCTAACATGACGCATGTTGATCAATTCAACGATATTGCAATAAATGGAATTGATACCATTAAAATCTGAATTTATATTCAAATTATCATTATGACCCACAATTTCAACAACCTCCAAAAACTCCCTCTTATATTTATTATTTATTGCGTTCAGATCTTAAGCACCTAGCACCTGAGAAATTCATATTGTGTCCTGTTTCACTAATGTGTTTAGATAAGCCAGTAATTTGTTTTGCCATTGTACAATCCCTAAAATGTTCCCATATTCTAGTTTTCAAAGTTCTGTTGGTTTGACCAATATATGGCTTATTACATTCCATGCAATCTATAAAATAAACTATTCCAGATTTATTAGTTGTTGAAGTTTTGTCCTTTATTTTAGAAAATACACAGTTACCAAAAGTGCAAGGCATGCGTGTAGCAAATATTATATCATGATTGTTAGGTACATGTCTTCTCAAAGTTCTTACAATAAAGGGGGTAATGGCAGGATGATAAGACAAAGAAAAAAATTTTTTTTTGGTAAACTGGGTTCAATTCATCATTAGTTGGAAGGATATTATGTCCATCGTTGGGGTCAGATAACACTATACGACCAAGTGTGTTGAAAAAAACATTTATTGAGGAGTCTTCTTGGATAAGAATTTTTTAGGAGAAGATGATGTAATCTAAGGAGGCCTGATTGCTCGAGATGAGGGCTCACCAACTTTTCTACTCTACTCTTCAAACCCATTATGAGGTCTATTTTATGTTTGAAATCATGTGATGACTTGAAATTGAGGTAACGACCAGACGCCATTGGTTTCTGATACCAATCAACAACTACTTCATTATTATCACCTCGTATAATTTGTATGTCCAGGTAACTAATAGTACGATTGATCTCTTGTTCATAAGTGAATCTCATATTTGGGTCCTGAGAATTGAGGGTGTCAACAATATTATTTAGCATATCAGTGTGCAGGATACAAAACAAATCATCTACATATTTTTTAACTATGATGGGAGTGTAATTTAACTTGTTAAAAGCTCTATCGAGCAAATCATCCACTACTATCTCTGCGATAATGGGAGAGGCATCTCCTCCCATGGGAGCTCCTTTAATCTGTAGAAAAAAGCGTCCTTGGAACTGGCAATAAGTGGTCCCAAAAATGAGTCTGACACACTCCAAAAATTCTTCTTTATTCATATTACAATGTGGCTCTATGGAATCCCAGTGTTAACTAATACTATTCAATGTTGCATCAAGAGTGATATTGGTAAAAAGAGACTCAATATCTAAACTCACCATTGTATGGTTTTCAGGAATGTTAAAATTCTTAATGATATTGGAAAATTCGAAAGAGTCCTTAATGTAATAAGTGTTATTGCTTCTGCTGTGTGAATTGGTCAAAATGTTAACAACAAACTTTGACAACTTGGAATTGGGGGAATCAATGCAAGCAAGAATGGGCCTAACAGATAATGTGGGTTTGTGGATTTTTGGGAGAGAATAAAGCTTTGGTGCCACAGAATTATATGTGGTCAACCTTCCGGGAAGATTCACATCAATTTTATTTTCTCTTTTTTTAATTTCACTATGAACCGATTGATCTTATTCTGAAACTTCTCCGTAGGGCCACTGTCAACGTATGAATTACGGTCTTCTAAAAGTTCAAGAGACTTTTCAAGATAAGTACTCTTGGACATAAGTACACTCACATTGCCTTTATCTGACTTAGTTAAAACAAGGTCAGGATGTTCTTTCAAAAAGGACTGAGAGGCTTTGATATCCTTGATGAGTACTGAGTTGATGTAGTTATGCTGATGTTAAGGATTGTACAATGGCAAAACAAACTACTGGCTTATCTAAACACATTAGTGAAACAGGACACAATATTTTCAGATGCTCATAACTCCTGAACTATTCGACGGATTCGGCCCAATAACGAAACTGACCGAGATATTTGGACAGTTAATTGACTCCGAAAATATGAAAGCTCCAGCTAATCTCTTTTGGAAGGTAGAGAGTACACGGCCAGCCAGCCGGTCGAATTGACATTCACAAGTTTGACAATGGATTATTCATCAGAAAGACAGATCCAATCGACTGAGACCATTCCCGACTTAATATTCGAAATTAACAGACATTTGGGTAAAACGATAGCTCACTGTTCTACTAGAATATGGGAGCAAAAATTGAAACACAAAAAGCTGCGTTTTTGGAATAACAGGCTAGTATGGCAGAGCCTACATTGGTCAAAACGCCCTCTCAAAGTCAGAATACAAGGAATCCAAAAACCAACTCTACAGGAACAAACAGAAAGATCAGAGGTATCTTCCAATGCCTGTTATGATGACCATGACATCAAATGGGACGAAAGTTTCATAATATCGAAAGAAAAAGGTTGTTTAAATAGGAAATTGAGAAAAGTCAACTTCATGCGAATAAATCCGTCTGCTATAAGTTCTTACTTGCAATAAGGGATGTACTTGTTATTTGTATTTGTTAATTCAATAAAATAAAAAAAACTTGTGAGCAATAAAAAAGTTTATTTTCAATTATTAACATATGGATTGGAGAATTATTTGGAAAAAATGTTATCCAAATGATGACGGTTGCGTTGCTGGCACTCTTCTAAACGGGAACGAAAAGTAACGATAACACGTTGACACATTGTTGTGATGTTTTGCTTCAACTGGTTTACGTTCGTCGGATTATTTTGATAAACCTTACTCTAAAGGTATAACCATGCAAAAAAGTCAAGCGGGCTAAGGTCAGGGCTTCTGGGAGGCCAGTTGATGTTACCCCTTCGCGAAACGACTTTCTCAGGAAATAATTCGTTAACAGCTTTCATTGAATAATTGGAACTATGGCAAGTAGCCTCATCTTGCTGCAACCACGTTCTCGAGTAGAAACCTGCAAACTGCTGCAACTCTGGGATCAAAAAATTTCGCAACATATAGCAATGACGGTAACTTTTCACATTAATTACTTGTCATCGTTGATTATCTATGAAAATATGGACCTATTATGCCTTAAGCAGACATAGCGGCCCAATTCACGACCTTTGGGTTATGCAGGGGTCGTTTATGCTTTCGTCTAGGATCTTCATTGCCCAGTATCTACAATTCCGCTTATTAACATGACCATTCAGGTGAAAATTCGCTTCGTCACTAAACATTATGGTGTTGAAGTTGTCAAATCGCTGCAGCATTTTGTTCGCAAAATTCAGTCGATTAGTATAGTCCGCATCAATTCTTGAACCAATTGAATTTTATGGACTTTTAGACGTAAGTTTTTGTTTAAAATCTAATGTAAAGACGATTTTTGATGTTCAACGCTTGGATTCGCATTCGGATGTATAAAGACGGATTTTGACGAACCGGCGCCTCAACTTCTTCAATTGTTTCTTCATGACGAATTGAACGAGGACGACCAGAGTTTTCAATTTTAACTGTCGCACCTGTATTCTCTAACATCCTGATCCATTTCCTAATGCTATCGTCACTTGGCGCATGGCGTGTACGATATTCCGCACGATAGAGACGTTGAACAGTCTCTAATGAATCACCATTACGATAATACGCTCATACGCAAAATACGCAATGCGTTTCCGAGTACTGTTCCATCGTGACAAAAATTCCACAAAATGGCGGACGCCACGAACCCTTCCCCGCTCCTTTTAGACGCCCCGTTCCGAATTAGACGCGAAAACAAATAAATACCCGATACGCTTTCTGGCCATCTTGTATGTTTGTGCAAAATGAATATTGATGAATTGAGATTACTTTTGATCATTAGTGAATATTTTCCTGATAACGTATGAGGAGGTTGTGTGTTGATAACTTGATTTTTTCTAGGCAGCACCTTCCTTCAAAGAGATGTTATGGTCTTGTAAATGGACACTTATGAATGAAACTTGTGAAAACTTCTTTGTGCCAACCCTTACAGAAGATGGTATATGTTATACATTCAATATGTTGGATAGAGAAGAATTATTAACAAATGCTGTGTAAGTATGGAACCAGTTGAAGCATTTTGAATTAAGTACTGCGACACATTGAATATAATAAGTGTAGTTTTCTACATGAATCAACGGTTTTCAAGAATAAGGTTTTTATTTTTCCACATTCGCTGTTTTTTTAATTTTTTATTTATTATGTTATTATCGTCATGAGTAAGGGTTCAAGCCTGACCCACATATTGAGACGTACAACTACCACAATCGACACAATAAACTAATCACAAAAGCAATATTTCCTGTAGATCGGGAAACTACGTGCCAAAGTAACCGTAGGTGCAACTTAATCAGTTCGTTTAAATTGTTCGACGCAAAGGTAAATAATCCGCTAAATTGGTCCATTGGGATGACCATGAATTTCTCATTTTGGCGATGAGTACGAATAATATCTCTGTTATACTGTGTACTTCATTGATATCACTGCCGGCCGCAACCATTGCCGTTCGACCCTCACATATCACGCAGTGTTGCTGCAATTGAAATTTTAAGTTCTGTCGTGCTCATTGGAAATCCTTTATTATAAAAAATTCCATTCTGATATCTCAAATCTGAGACTCGAGGATATATATAATCGCAACGTCTTTTCTTTATAACTTGATGAAAATATCGGAAATTTTTTTGAACGTTTTTTCCGTTTTTGCTCGCTTGTTGTTGTGAAACGGCGCCCAAATGCCTGTACTTTTGGAATATCGGGCCGAAAATGGTCTGAATCGATTGAGAATGATTTCCTGATGAAGAATACAAGGTGAAACTTGAGTATGCCCATCCGGTTTTCCGGCTGACAGTATACTCCCTATATTCCGAAAGATATGAGTTAGAGTGTTTATACACTGATCAAAAATTGCTAGGGACCACTTATGAACTTCTCTTCATTTGTATTTTTTTAAGTTATCTCGTGAATATCTGTACATTATATGTTCTCTAAGGAAAAATTAAGATGTTTTGAGTTGATTATATCAAATTTTCTCTCACTTCATCGGCTCTTGTTCACAAAATCGATTATTATCTGTAGGCTGTTACAGATGGAGTGAAAAGCAATGTGGTATTTGTTATTAAATCTGTTTTTTTCTCTCGTTCAAACACATAAGTCATACATCTTAAGTTGTCCCCCTCAAAACAGAAATCGAGCTATCCAAGCATTTCTATCGAAAAAACTTATTTCGTCTGTAATCTCGTCTGTTTCGTTTTCAAATGGCCACCCTGTATAAATGCATCGCTTAGCACTCAAAAAACTTTATATGAGAAAATCCATATGGCTTCATTGAAGGCCGTAGTTTGGAGACTCTTCTTCTAAGCTTTTTACGTCACCCTCATGAGGAAATAGAATGCCAAAGTCAATTCGACGTTTTTTATAATGACTTCAAAAAGGCGTCTGACATAGTTGATCACTCTGTATTATTAAGTCGTATTGCCGTAATAGGTTTATGTTGCAGCTTGCTCAAAAGGACGAAATAAATCATATTATATAGGTCCCAATTTGTGTGTAAAAATGCTCAAAATTGTAGTCAATTCCCCAATACATCTGGTGTACAAATATATTCTCAACTAGAAACCTGTTGTTTTCGTTATTTATTTGAATAATATTTCTTCCTGTTTTCGTGACACTCCGTTCTCAATCTATACGGATGATTTAAAAATATATTTGAGAATAAATAGTTTATTTGAATAATATTTCTTCCTGTTGTCGTTACGCTCAGTTCCCAATCTATGCGGATGATTTAAAAATATGTTTGAGAATAAAAACTTATTATATAATATTTCTTCCTGTTTTCGTTACATTCAGTTCTCAATCTATGCTAACGATTTAAAAATATATATGAGAATAAATAGTATTTAGGACTGTATTTGATTTCAGGAGGGTATAGATAGATATTGCGAATATGTAGAAAAAATTTTCTGTTTATGAACTTAAATAAATGTTTTGAGATAGCTTTCATAAGAAATAGAAACATCATTAATTTTTTTATTTGATCCACCAAATTCTGCTGCAGCAAGTTAACAGTATTCGAGATTTACGAGTACCACTGGATAATAAATTAAGTTCCATTGAGTACATAGAAAACGTCACTCTTCATGAAATAAAAAATGTTGGGATTTGTCCTACGACATGGTAGATCGTTGAGAAGAAATAGATCAATGCTGACGTTATTCAATGATTGTTAAGTGAGAAAACTTAATGTTGGATCTCCAATCTGGAGCCCTAATTACAAATACGTTATTAAACGGTTAGAAAGCGTGTAGCATGGATTTTTTGTATTCCTAGCTTTCCATAGTAACATTTAAAATTGTTAACCATATTGATTTAAGGTTTAATTCAATGAGCTTGGAAGATTGTATGAGGTTGAATGACTTATGTATGTTGTGTCCTTACGGTCCGGGCCTTCTGTAACTGAAGCCTTTTAGAGTTTCTGGGAAAAATTTAAAACTGAATTTTTGATCAAAAAACCTTTTCGTAGATTGAATTAAACACAGAATTCTCCACTATGTAGGGTTTGTCAATTTTTAACTCATTGTTTTTGATGTCGATAACGCGTGTCTCATCTAGCGTTTCGAATTGGAACTAACGATAATTTGACATTTGAGACGTCAATTGTCATCGGAGAAGTGTCACATATTTAGTAATAAGTCAGGCATATGTGCGGCAATTTGTGAGTCGTGTGCGCGAAACTAGATTAATGTTGGATAAAACAACACGTAAACGTCCATTTCCAGCAAAATCAACCGAAAACATCGCTGCGGTGGAACCAAGTGTTCGTGAACGGCAATCCACATCGATTCGTCATCGAGCGGAAGAGTTGGACTTTTCTTGGTTAACTACGCACCGAATTTTGCGCAAAGACCTTGCCCAGAAGCCATATAAAGTTCAAATGGCCCAACAGCTAAAGCCAATTGATCATCTGAACCGTCTACGGTTCGCAATCGTTTGACCGAAGATGATGAATTTTATCGAAAAACCATCTTTTCCGACGAGGTCATTTCCACCTCGGCCGTTAGTTAATAAACAAAACTGCCGTATATGGGGCACAGAAAACGTCGTCGAGGAGAAACCGATGCATCCACAACGAGTAACTGTTTGGTGCGGATTTTGGTCCAAGGGCATCATCGGCCCATTTTCCTTCGAAAATGATAAAGGAACTGCCGTAACCGTCAACGGCGAGAGTTGCCGCGCTATGTTAATTGATTGGCTTTTTGGACAAATAGAAGAGTATGATTTGGACGATATTTGGTTTCAACAGGACCAGGCTACGTGCCATACAGCTCATGCTACGGTCGATATTTTGAGCCACATCTTCGAAAATCGCATAATCAGCAAAAAGAAGCTGCAATTTGGACACCTTTAGACTATTACCTTCGAGGAGCGGTCAAAGATATTTGTCATGCACGCTTGATGACTTGAAACATGAAATTAAAGTTGCCATTGCTGCCATAAGGCCGGAAACAATCGAAAATGTACTGAAAAATTGGATTGATCTAATGGGGTATTGCCAAGTGAGTGGTGGTGGACATTTGACCCAAATAATTCTTCATAAATAATGTCATGAATTATGCCTCCGAAAAATTGTTTGATCAATGATCAAACTATCTATCGATCCATCCTTTTTTTATAGCCTTTTCAAATTCGAAATTTTCCGTGGCACACCCTTTATTTTCAGTATTACGCTTGAGAAAAAAATTATTTTTACTAATGCCTTTGAGCCGGCACGGACAAAGCAATATATTAAAAAGGAACAATAATTACGAAAAAACATCGCTCCAGTGGAGCGAGCTAGTCATTAAAAAATTTTATACACAGTTGCACTTGAAGTCTTGATTTTCCGAGATTACCATGCTTCAATAATGACTAGCTCACACCACTGGAGCGATGGTTCCTTTTTAAAATATTACTTTTGTTCAGCTCAAAAATTGTTTGAAAATATGTTCATGATGTATACATATTGATTTATTTTTATGTTTGCTTTGCATTTTTCCTTCTGAAGTTCATAGAGTTGTTTTCTTTTCACGTTGAAGATAAACATAAAATGGATTAGTTCTATATATTACTATGATTGTATGATGTTTATATTTTTTATTTTGTTGGATTTTGAAAAGTTTTTTGGGCTGAAATGCCTGTATGTTTTTCTTTTGAAATAAGTAAGTAATAACGTTGACGTTCAAGTTCCGTATCAACTTTTTGCTCTTGGAAACTTTCAGGCGGTGGTCGAGAACGAAAGCGCAGGAAATTTCTTATCTCTGGCTCTTCCATTGAGCCACAAACTCATAAAGGGTCTTTCAACAATAACTTTGTTTTTGGCGCTCTTGTTCACCCGAACAGAGTGCCTATCATTTTGCCCGAATGTCTGTAATTTTGGAATATCGAGCCGAAAATGGTCTGAATCGATTGGGTTCGACTCCCTGATGAAGAATTCGTGGCGAAAATGGAATCAGCTAGAGTTTTCATATTTTCAGAATAGGTTAATTGTCCAAATATCTCGGTCGAGTTTGTTATTGGGCCAAATCCGTCGGAAGGTTCAGTAGTTATGAGCATCGGAAATTTTGTTTCCTCAATAACTACTAGAATATCCATCCGATTAAATTGATACCTGAAATATTGTTGAGGGAGGCTGCAACAAAATAGCTACCAAAATTTCGCAGAAATCGTCACGCTAGAAAATTTTTAAAAAAAATCCCAAAAAAAAATTTTTTAATTCTGACTATCTCATAAGATATCATTCGGATTTCAATAAATTCGTGAATATATTGAGGTGATCGATATCTTTCTTATCCTCAAATTTCATTGTCGTAGCTCTATTCCATCTAAAGATATAATGATTTTTTTAATTTACTCAAGAGAAAACAGAAATGACATACGTCCTGATGATTTTCTTTGAGCGATGGCCATCACAGATCGATATTCGATTGACAAATGCCAGACTCATTAATCAGTGTCAGTTGGCGTAATATTAATCAAAATTTTTCATAACGGGAAATCATAGTGATAGAATTCAATCTCAGTGGCTGAAATAATACACGTGTTCAAAATTCAGAAAAGCACTGACGTAAAAGTTTTTAGGAAAAGGGAATTATAGCTTCGAACAAAACTTGGGGAAAATTATGAGTAGTTATTTTTAATTTGAGATATAGGTTTGTTCATTCATTAGGGGTTCATATTTGCATCACGTTGTCCCATAGTACGGGAAAAGACTATTATTCACGCGATCAGAGTGCTTACAGATTTGTTATGGTTTGAATATTTACTCGCAAGTAGCTCAACAAGAACGCCAAAGCAATATGACCTCACGTCAGTGCTTTCTAAATTTTTTAAAAATAAAATGAAAGAAAAAATTTTGATGTACGATCAGATTCAAATTTTTATTGTATTACAAAATGAAAATGAAGCAATTATGAATGAAAAATGATATCTGTCCAATGTCAATCACGACCCCGCTGACAGAAGTAAATTCTTTCATCGAAATTGTTTATCTCTTTTTGGCAAAATTTCTGGTTCTTTTCGGCACATCACAGTTTTTGAGTTTTAAGGCTGCAATCGATTTGATGTAATTTTGTGTTGGGGCTTATGTTTAAAAATTTAGAAAGCACTGACGTGAGGTCAGATTGCTTTGGCGCTCTTGTTGAGCTACTTGCAAGTAAATATTCAAACCTTAACAAATCTATAAGCTCTCTGATCGGGTGAACAATAGTCTTTTTCCGTACTATGTCACAATGTGATGTAAATATGAAAGCCTAATGAATAAACAAACCTTTATCTCAATTTGAAAATAACTACTCATAATTTTCACCAAATTTTGTTCTATGCTTCTCCTAAAAACTTACATCATTGCTTTTCTGAGTTTTGACAACGCCATCAAATTCTTTCACTATGATAAATAATTTTTTGATTAATATTACGTCTGTGCTTTTCTGAATTTTGACAACGTCATCGACATCGAATTCTACCTCTATGAATTCTATGAAAATTTTGATTGATATTACGCCAACTGACACTGATATCTAGGTCCGCAAGTTGTCAAACGAATATCGATCTGTGATGGCAAATCTTTCAATGACAAAGCTCGGACTTCATGACATTTCTATTTTTCTCTTGAGTAAATGAAAAAAATCATATCTCCAGAACTATTAGTTTGTCGAAGTTGAGAGTGGTATTTTTGTATACGTCTGATAAAACTGCACCATAAAAAAATTTTTATTTGAACAGTGTCATTTGAAAAAAAATTTTTTTTTTGTTACTCCGAACCTATTCGGCCGATTTGACCGAATAACGAACATAGCCGAGATATTTATACCTCAAACCTATTCTGAAAGTTTCAACTCTCTAACTTCATCCGTTCGAGAGTTATCGTGTTCACGGAACGGACGGCCGGACGGACGGACGGACAGAATCGATTTTGACCACGGATTATTCATCAGTAGGTCCAAACAAAACGATTGATACCACTTTTGCCCAAAAATTCGAAAGTCACAGACATTTGGGCAAATTGATAAGCACTCTGTTCAGGTGAACAAGAGCGCCAAAAAAGGTGTTGTTAATTCTCATGTTATAACGTGCACACAGATTTATTAACGCTTCCCCGTTCTGGTTGATGTGGTCCTCGTTAAATTTGTATTTTACTCCGGGTAGGACACTATTTCCAATTATGGCATTCAAATCACCCATAATCAGCAGTTTTTCACCTGTACGCACGTTTCTCAGCTCTTTTTCTAGATTTACGTAAAATGTCTCTGTTTCTTCTTTGCTCTTACCTATGTCTGGAGCATACGCACTGATAAGGTTAATATTTTCTATTCCTATCATCAGTGATACTCTAAGGATTATTTCATCTACGTAATGTATGTCCTGTATTAGGTGTTCGTATTTTTCGGCTATAAGTAGCCCCACTCCGGCTGTGACTCGTTTGTGTTTATCGATACCGCTAAATATTATCAAGTAGTTTGGTATTCTAATGGTTCCTTTCCTTTGCACTTGGTTTCTGACAACGCACATATATCTTTGTTGTGCTGTTCCATCTCTAAGAGTATTTAGCTTCTTTTGGTATTCCACGACGTTATGTTCCAACACGCTGTTCGAACTATGTTTTTCCTCCATCTCCGCTTCTTGTTCAGCTTGTTTTCCGTATTCGTATTCCTATTTCTAGCAGGGTTCGTCATCGTTGCATTCGTCCTGTTCCGAGGCTGATTGTTGGATCTGTGAGCATGCATTAGTTTTTATGTCCGGCAGGTTGCTAGCCTGCCCTATAACCCTCCTCCTTTATCCGGGCTTGGGACCGGCAACAGTGTTCGCTGAACTACTCAATCCGGCCATCTCCCACTGCAGGCGGAGTTCAAAGTCAAATCCCTATGCAAAATTCACCATGAGGTAGTTTGGGTTATTGAGGAAGTCGAGAAATTGCCAAATTTGAATCTTCTTCAACACTGTGGTTCTCAGCTACGATGTTTCAGTTAAACGGCCCGGTCGAAAACAAGTTGGTGTTGGCACATTTTCTTCCGAGTCGGTCGATTCAAATTTAGCTACAAAATTCTTAATAGCGATCTGAGAAGGTCAATTATATTGCCCTAAAATATCACGAATTTCACGCAATGTAATTTTAATAGAACCACCATTTTCATAGTCGTTTTAAATTATTTTAATACAATTTTCGAGCAAAATTGAATTCATTGTAACAATTGCCAAAGCATCTATTATACTACGAATATGTCAAAAAACTTACTGTCAATGTAATAGGTGACAGAGCTGTGCCAAAGCATTGTGCTTAGTGCTCGTGAAAGCACTCTAAGCACTTTAGTGCTTCCGAGCACTGTGCTCGCGAGCACTTTTCAAAGGCTAGTGCTTAGTGCTTGTTTTTCGGAGCACTCTCGCGAAAATCTTAGTGCTTAGTAATCCGCTAAGCACTAAGCCTTTCCGAATTCTCGAAGTAGGGTCAATATAAGCAGGTACGGTATTTGATTTTTTTATGTGCGCAAAGATAATATGATCGTTTTGAATTAATATTCAGTATTTCTTCAGTCACCATTGATTTGACTTTATGGTTATGAAGGCCAGAAAATTTTTTGTATTTGCGCGCTTGTTACTAGTGGAACAGGCGGGCTATCGTTCTGTCCAAATGTCTGTAATTTCCGAATATCGAGCCGAAAATGATTTCAATCCATTGGGTTCGACTTCTTGATGGAGAAACCTTGGTCAAATTTAAGTAGGTCAGGCTGGCCGGCCCTCCGATCGTATACTCTCTATCTTCCGAAGGAGATGACCTAGAGTATTCATTTTTCAGAATAGGTTGATCGTTCAAATATCTCGGTCAAGTTCGTTATCGGGCCAAATCCATCGAATAGTTTAGCAGTTAATAACATTAATTTCTTGAATAGTCATCCTATCAATTCGTAACTTAGAGAATGTCTAGATAGCGTTAAAAGGAAGGAGTGTGCCAAATTTCGAGAAAATCGTCACGAGAGAAAATTTTTTAAAAATTCCCAAAATGTATTTTTTCAATACACGATCTCATAAGTTATTCGTCAGATTACAACAATTTAGGGCATTTATGCAGGGTATAGGTACCTAAAATATTTTATAATTTCATCATCATAGCGTACAATCTCCAGAAGATATAAGAGTTTTTCTGAAAATGAAGTCACAGATTATATTTCTATCTATGAATTCACATCACATCAACTATAAATCTCTATGAGGGTGGTTTTAATTTTATGACAAGTTGTCATAATGAGTGAATATTGAGCCGAAAATGAAACTAATTCTGTGGGTTCATTTTTATGACAAACATGTCTAAAATACTGGTGTGTGCAGTTGTCATATTTTGAATGGAAATGTCATTATGAATTTTGCGATAAGAGGACTATTTTTTTCCCAAATGTCTGTAATTTCTGAATATCGAGCTGAAAATGATCGCCATCGGTTGGATTTGACTCGTGATGAAGAAACGGTGGTCCAATTTGAAAATGTTTGGCTGAATATTCTCTATCTTCCGAAAGAGATGAGATAGAGATTCCGTATTAATAGAATTAGTTTATTATCCAAATATAAGTCAAGTTAGTTATTGGGCCAGACCTGTCCGATAGCTCAGCAATTATGAATCTGAAATTCGGTTATAATTGATGACACTCAACTACAACAACTTATATATGATATAGAAATGTGGAAAGAATGCCAGATCGAAGAATTTGCTGAACTGTAAGTTCACTCAACTTCCATTTAAGATATATATTTATTGATTCTTTCACACTCATTGTGCTGGCTGATTTTGAATCGCACTCTTTTTAAGTCTGAGAAAAGACTTTAGAACAAGCGCGTAAAAGCTCCTGATCTCACGTCAGTGCTTTCCACATTTTTCAGTAATGTGTTCTCGCTTATAAAATAATTGGTCCTCGATTATTAATTCAACTTTATGCATTGATTAGGAACAGCCATTCAGATTCAGATCGACGAATAAGATTAACTAGTACCAGAATGTAAATTGAATGCATGCGTTTCACAAAACAAATAAAATGGCTTTTGAGTTTTTCCCAGTCTCGAAATCATAATTTTAGATATGTCGATGAAGCTAAAGAGTTCTCATTTCAATCAAACAGCATTACATAAAATAGTTCCCACTAAAGTGCTTAGTGCTTAGTGCTCGAAATATTCAATTACTTTTGCAAAAGTGCTCGGTAATCCGGAGCCTTCTGTCCAAAGCGTTGCTTAGAACTCGAGACTCCAAGCCTTTTTTTTCGAGTGCTTAGGGCTTAGTGCTTAGCACAGCTCTTATAGGTGAGGACACAATCAAAAACAAAGTTCTTGTTGAAAGATCCGTTAGAAAAAACTCCAATTCATTCGTATTAATACACGAATTTTCCTCAAAACCGGTTAGAAAAATGTCAAAAAGTCCGTCAGAAATTTCCATTCCCAATGTTGTCACATATACGTATTCGATTCACATCGGTCGTATTGAATTCAGTTTCAGTTGGTGGAAAATTAAATGAATTCTTTCATTACCGAGGTAATAATAGGTGTTATCAAAATTGAGATGTTTCGAAAAAATCATTTAGAAATTTTTGAAGATTTGAGTCATTTGGATATGAATATATTAGGTATTTCAAGGGACCAGTGTGTGATAGAAGAACTTATTTACCGATAGATAAATTTTCCTGATTATGATGCCATATGCATTCAAGTAATTCAATAGACAAGAACTTAGTGAAAGAAAGATATTCTAAATGGTTTTCCATGGAATTGATATGCCTACTTATGATTGGATTTTAGGAAATTTGAGCATCTAAAAAAACTCAAGGAAAGCTATTAGTAGTTTTTAATTTGACATATAGATTAATTCATTCATCCTAATGGTTAAATTATTATAACACTATACCAGAGATAGGAAAAATGTCTAGAAGAAGCGCGCCAAAGTTTCTTACCTCACTTCAGTGCTTTTCTTAATTTTTATATAAACTAGAAATTTTCTGTCCTAATTGAGATTTTCGATTCTTAGTGTGGCAAATATAATAACAATGTAAGTACAAATCGAATTCGACGATGTTCAGCATCCTATATCTTCTAAACTAAACTTAAATGGTATGAAAAAAGTTTCCTTTGATCTCAAGAATCTATGGTTTAAATTAACGTAGGGTCGAATACACAATATGTATATTCTTTCACGAGTGTTGATCGAAACGAATCTTAACAATTTTTTTTCCAGGTTTCTTCACGGAGATTATATGAAACATGGGAAGAGTTCAGAAGGTTGGACTCTAGAAAAAGGTTATCCTCCGAATTCACCAAAAGATACCTTTCCAAGACGGGCAATTTCATCGGGTGCTAGTGCTGGCTTTTATCTTCTGCTGAGACTTTACCAACAAGATTTAGACTACGTTTGTCGTGGGCCAGTACAGGGTTTCAAAGTGAGTAGATTTTCATAATAAGCCGCAGTAACTTGTCCTATGGGACAGAAAAGGCAATGTTCAATCAAATAACTTTTGAATTATGGTCCATATTCATTTTCGTCATCCCTTCATTTCTATATCTTATTTGTAAGGTAAGTCAATGGCTCTCTGTTTTCCATGAAATTCAATCTCGCAAATTTTTCTTGTTCATTTCCCTTCCATTGTAGAAAGTAAAACATTCGAGGCATTCCTAATACTGGTCCAGCTTGCTATTGATGTTGACAGGATGGAAACATACCTACGTCTTCGAAGGCTTATCCTGAGATGAATTAGAGTAATGCCTCAGACCTCTATCTACGAATCTGACAAATGCAATAATTTTAATAGCGAATTCTCGTATATTCATATCACATTCTCTCAAAAAAATAAATAAACGATTTGAGGCATGCTCAACTAGGTACCTTGAATAGAGTATTAACTATATCGATGAACGACGAGCTTCGAAGTCAGCTTCTTGGATGAATTTGAGTTATGACACGTATCCTGCCTCAGCTAATAATACTATCGGGTGTCCCAAGTTGGCTGGCCTATTAAATTACTATGGAAACTATTCATGCAAAATAAACCTAATTTTGTGGATTATAAAGTTCTCTAAGTTATATATATATATAAAGAATTGTTGTATAATTGGTGGATAGAGATTGTTGGTCTTTCAATAGTTATACCATTTATTGCAAATGCTTAGCTTTCACAGTATTTCAAATGATATAATAACATAATATAATAAATGGTATAACTATTGAAAGACCAACAATCTCTATTCACCAATTATACATCAATTCTTTATAAACATTAATCAGAGATGAACTCCACACAACTTATATACAGTGCTAGTCAAAAGTCCCCTCCCCTCCTCGTATCTTTTGAACGGGTATACTTATAATAATGAAATTTGGAGGGTGGAAATAAACGGACGTAGGCTTCTCAACTGGTCATAACAGGTGACGCAATAGTCATAAATGACTTCACAAGGCCACTGTGACCAATAATTTTAAATGGGACCCTATGGCAAGTGACAGCTCGTTTGAAAGGTATTGAAAATACCTATTCAGTCATACCACTTTTGTTTGGGTTTCGGCTGATTTTGATTGATAAATTGAAGAAATACGAAAATTAGAGTTTCGCATTTAATTAATAAAAATTTAAAAATCAGTTCTTATAATAAGTGTTCAAAATGTGCTCCATCTACTTCCTGACAGTAATGCATCCTATTGCTAAACTCTTGTCGTACTCGTCCCAGTGTGTCAGCGGAAATTGCACTACATTCTTCAACAATTCGTTGTTTCAGAATGGCAATACTGTCAGGTGCTGTAGCGTAAACCTTAGATTTCAAGTACCCCCATAGAAAAAATCTAATGGTGTAAGGTTCGGTGACCGAGCTGGCCATTCGATCGAACCTCGTCGTCCAATCCATCTACCACGATATTCTTCATCTAGTTAACGTCTTACTGCACCGTAATAGTGTGCAGGAGTACCATCTTGTTGAAACGTTATTTCCAAGTAGTCGAATTCATTTGGATTATCTTCTAGAATTTCAAGAATTAACGCCTCAATATCATTTTGTAACATCTCCAGATACAATTCACTGGTTAAATTAGCATTGAGAAAAAGAGGCCCAACTATGTGGTTTCCCAAAATACCTGCCCAAACATTTACTTTTTCTGGAAATTGAGGATGTTTTTCACGAAAGATGTGAGGATTTGTGTCACTCCAATACTTCACATTTTGAGTGTTAACATTTCCATTGAGAAAGAAAGTACTTTCGTCACTAAAACAAATTGTCTGTATGTAGCCTGGTTGTTGGTTCATTTTATTGGACATAGTTTCACAGAATTCTAGTCTTCGGTCGGGGTCATAATCTGAAAGTTGGTGCACCATTTTTAATTTGAATGGATGAAATTTGTTTTTAGCCAACACTCTATGTACTGTTCTTTGACTGACTTCACAGATAGACGCAACTTGGGCTGTGGAAGAAGTAGGGTTTACTACCATTTCTCCAATTATGTCAATTTTTTTGTCATCACTAATTGTTGGTCGACCAGATCGTTTGGCATCTTGAACACTACCTGATGCTTCAAACTTCCGAAGAAGCTCCCTCAAATAAACTCTCGATATCTCGATATAGGGCGATCGGGGTACCTCTCATTAAACAGTCGTTCAGCTGCATGGAAATCGTTTCTACATTCACCAATTATTAAGATAGCTGCTACTTTGTCGGCTACAGTACGTACCATTTTGCCTATGTAAACACTTAAACGTCTCGTTAAACAATAGCTTAGGTAAATTTTCAAGGTATAAACATTTTTGACAAGTAGAGAATTCAAACACGTCAACCTTTTTGACAATTAACCAGAGGCGTACTTTAAAATCTTTATTAATTAAATGCGAAACTATAATTTTCGTATTTCTTCAATTTATCAATCAAAATCAGCCGAAACCCAAACAAAATTGGTATGACTGAATAGGTATTTTCAATTCCTTTCAAACGAGCTGTCACTAGCCATAGGGTCCCATTTAAAATTATTGGTCACAGTGGCCTTGTGACGTCATTTATGACTATTGCGTCACCTGTTATGACCAGTTGAGAAGCCTACATCCGTTTATTTCCACCCTCCAAATTTCATTATTATAAGTATACCCGTTCAAAAGATACGAGGGAGGGAGGGGACTTTTGACTAGCACTATATATATATATATATATACTAGCTGACCCGACAGACTTCGTCCTGTCAAAAAGATTTGTAATGTGGCAGTTTTTGTGCCTACGTATTTTAAAAAATTCTCCTGAACAGAACCGTCACCCTGGTGATAGGGCGTTGTGAATAAAAAATAATTAAATAAAACATATATAAGGATTTAAAAGTAAGAAATCGCTTTATTGTTAATCATGAGAATCATAATTATTATTATTATCATTGTAGTGCTTTGTGGTATACGATGTTTTTTGTTTGATTACCTGGCGCATAGATAAACAAATCTGATGGTTTTCCAACACGGGAACAGGCAACATACAATTGACCATGTGAGAAACATGGGTTTTCTAGATTAATACCACAGACACTTAATGATTGCCCCTGGGACTTGTTTATATAGTCATAGCAAAAGCAAGCCGACCTGGAAACTGTAGTCGTTTAAACTCAAATGGCACATCAGTCGGAATCATTGGGATGCGCGGTATGAGAACTTCTTCTCCTTTATATTTTCTTTTGAGTATAGTTGCTTCTATCACGTTGTTTAGTAATTTTTTTATCGCTAACCATGTACCGTTGAAAAGACGCGGTTGGTTGATATTTCGCAACATTATAACCACCGATCCAACCTTTAATTGAAGATTGTGAGGTGACAATCCTGGCAAATCCAGCGAGTTTAAAAATTCCGGTGGATAGTTGACTACATCATCTTGATTAGTAGCCGAATCAACTGATTTATATATCCTCAATTCGCCTGTAATTTGTTCTTGAATTTTGAAATTTAATTCATTTACATCTATGTTTTTTGCAGCCAGTATAGCTCGTTCGCTCGACCAATCATGGTTTCTGTAATTTTGAGAAACATCTGGAAAGACCTTCTGAATAAGTTCATCTTTTGATCGAGTTAACTGACAAAAACTTTGAGGAAAGTTAATGCAGCCAGTCAACATGTCTATAGGAAATTTGCCATTACCAATGTCAATGAGTTGTTTAGAGAATATGTTTCCAGATTGGTCATTTTGCAACTCGACACGCATATTCTTGCTTAAAAGAAGTACTTCGACATGTTTCCACAAATTGGAGGACTTTAGACATGCATTGAATTCATCAGCTGGCGTTGATCGTGGAATCACTGGCAATGTTTGACGAAAATCTCCTGCTAATAAAATCATTGCACCACCAAATCGGTTATTATTGCTGCGTAGATCTTTTAAGGTTCTGTCTAAAGCCTCCAAAGATTTTTTACGTGCCATCGTGCATTCATCCGAAACAATCAATTTTCATTGCTGCAAAACCTTTGCCATTGCAGAGTTCTTCGAAACGTTGCAGGTTGGAGTTTCATTGCTTTGCATATTTAATGGCAATTTTAGTGCTGAATGGGCTGTTCGACCACCTTCAAGCAAAGTTGCTGCGATTCCGGACGAAGCGAATGCAAGTGCAATTTTATTTTGTGAGCGAATTGTTGCTAATATTAATGAAATCAAAAAAGTTTTTCCTGTACCACCAGGTGCATCTAAGAAGTAAATCCCTCCAGTTTCATCATTTGTTACTTTCATAAGAGTTTCAAATACATACTTCTGTTGTTCATTTAACAGTGGAAGATTTGTTTGAATTAATTCTTTCAAAGCGTTGAAATCATACAGTTTTTCTCGATGCAACTCTTGGTTAAAAGCGTCATGCATTGGACGATTGGGCGCGGTCAGGCCTAATTGAATTAATAGTTTGTTTGACATTATCAAGCACATGTCCTCAATTGAAATCAATGCTTCATTGTAAATTTCTTCACTGATTTGTATATTTGGATTTCCCATTCTATTCCGTATTTGATACAAAATATTATCACACATATAATCTTTGTACTTGATCCACAAATCAATTGGGTTTGATGGGAAGCATGTAGATATGATTATAGAAAACAATGTTCGTATTTGATGAGCGTGTGATGATATTACAGCATCATTGAGAGTTTGATCCCAATGAGGGTCATTTTCAAGCAATTGCAAACATAGATATGATCTTTGACGTTAGGAACACACCTACATTGCTTAGACAACAGTGAGTGCTTGTAATTTAATATGAACTTTATACCATAGCAATAAAGCTCAAATTGACTACGTTTTAGTTACAAATCATTTGTATGGGAAAAAGAAAACGGCTATTTTTAGGGTTTTTCCAGCAATAATTCTAATTTTTCTCGCCGTAAAAACCATCCTTGAACTTCAATGAACATTTTAAAAAAAGATTTGGCCAAATTGGTCCAGGCGTTGTTGAGTTATGCGCTTACCAACACATTTTGCGATTCATTTTTATATTTTAGATATAAAATAGGGGGTTTTTTTTTTGTTTTTTAAGGGAAATTAGACTGATAGGACGGAAGAGAAAAACTAAATCTCTTTTAAGATTAATATATATAAAATATTTCAAATTTACAGTGTTGCCAGATGTATGGAAATTCGGCAACAGGTTTTTTATTTCAAATGGAGCACCCCATATTTCCATTATTTATTTGACTTTCCATAAAGAATTGAATTGATTAATTTTACTTTCCGATATCTGTCTTCAACTGTTTTCGTGTTATAATTTATTTTTCAAAATTTTGAAACAAATTTGGGTCACAAAAGTGGATATATTTTGCAAAATTGTAAAAAAAGCTCTGTTTTTTTTCAAATTAGATACCCAGTATATTTTTTCAGTATGACAACAATCCACTCTACAATTTTTCTATACATTTGCCAATACTTATCTTGCTTAGATTAGAGTTCTTTGCGTTTATTAAATCACAGGTTATTTATACAAAAACATCTGCAAAACACTTGGCATACTTGATGTTTGTCATATGAACTTGAATAATGGTTTTCTAAGGATTGCATTAAGTCACAGATATGTAGATTTATAAACAACTTAGAAAGCACAAAGATAATATCAATACAACGAAATTAAGACATTTGATTGCTGATGAAAAATTGTTTATGATGGAACTCGTATAGAATTATTGTTTGGACAATAACCATCATCTATTATTGTTCTTGTGACCAACTTTTACAGATATCTTCTGTCGTTTTCAAGGTAAAATTAGCTTTTACAAAAGCTTTTGATTTCACAAAAGGTTTCAACTTATACATAAGACACATTGAATCAATCTGAAATTCAATAAACGCAGATAACCCAGAACCCAATCAAGATACAGTAAAATGTAGAAAAAAATTGTAGATTGGGTTGTCCTCATTCTAAAAATGAAAGGATTTAAAGAGTATCTAATTTGAAAAAAACAGAGATTTTTACAATTTTGTGAGTTGACAAATAGTCATTTTTTAGCACTGTGTATAACTAACTTCTTATATTTCAAAACGGTAGCTCAGATTTAACTTCTATGTAAGATCCTGCAACACTTCGAATTGAAATCTCTAATATTAAGCGGAATATAGTCATTTTCACTACACTCAAATCTGATTTAAGATTTTTTCAAATAACTCATTGCGGACTTGTTGCTACCTTTCCAGAAGGTAATTTCATTATGCCTCGTTCCTAAAACTTCTCTCTATTAGCAAAAATATGAGATACCATTTTTGACAATTTTTTCTTGAGGACAATTTTACACCACCAAGAAAATTAGACTTGGACAATAATAAATGATAATCGCTTGATGCCAGGTCTGGACTATAAAGCGGAAGCATAAGAAGCTCCCAACCAAGGTCTCGAAGCATTCGGTTTTAAATGGGTCGTGAGCCTGATCACACAATTCCCAAAAGTGGAAAAGACAAAGTCAAAGTCGAATAAGTCACCCGTTAATTTACACAAGTATTTCTTTTACAATTACATAAAACAGTCGGTCTGGTACCAGAATTATTCAATATATAATTATTCACAAAATACAAATTTGATGAGACAAATGGAATCAATATCAAAGAAAAAATATTATATATACAAATAAATCGAGTTTCTTTCTTTTTTTTTACAAAATTTTTACAATTTTTACTTCCCTGTAATAATGAGGATCCGGGTCGATGATGTATGCCAATTTAAAGGCAATTGATGTTGTGTAACGTGTTTCTTCCAAACAGACCAAGTCGTGGTTCCTCAAACTCAACGACAACGTCGAGACTTTGAGGGCCATATGGTGTGTTTACAATTTGGAACTGCCAGAATTGAACTTCGTATAAAAACTCCAATCAAAAAAAAACTCCAGAAAAAATCCAAAAAAATTCAGGAAAAAAAACCCTTATCTTACGGTTTTCATTCACTGAAAGCAAGTAAAGAGAAATCAAAAATAAAGATTCAAGAAAACATCAACCCGACACATACAATCAGTTGAAATCACAACGAGAGAAAGGAAGCAAATCTTCCAGGCATCGGACACATACGGTGGCATATCAGATACACTCGTACCAACATTGTTTCGCATATTCATTCATTCACCGGTCTCGTCAATAAAACGAAAAACTATCGAATAAATTCGCGTGCAGAATGCTACAACGTGTTAAGTCCGGCGTTGTCGTGATGGAATACGACATCTCTCCTATTTGTTAATTCTGGTCTTTTTTGATCAATTGCTCATTTCAATCGGCCTAATTGCTGGTAGTAGATATCCGAATTAAGTGTCTGGTCATTGGGCAGTAGCTCACAGTAGATGACCCCTTTCCTAATTCACCAAATACAGAGCATAACTTTCCGGGCCGTCAATCCTTGTTTGGCCACCATTTGAGCTGCTTCACCTTCCCTCGACCATGAACGTTTTCACTTGACATTGTCGTATGTGATCCATATCTCGTCACCAGTAACCAGCCTCTTCAGAAATGGATCGATTTTATTCCGATTGGCCAAGGAATCGAAGCGCTCCCCTTCATCAAAGCAAAATTGTAAAATGTGCCGAATTTTTTCGTTGTTCACCTCCATGTGTATGTCTGTAGAAGAGAGCTCGACCATCTATTCTGGCACAAATTGCCGCAAAGATTTTCTTCTCAGAAAACAAAAACAAATTTGTCAATATAATCATAATATGATGAGAAGTTGACTCAGATACAAAAACTTAAAACATAAATAATGAAATCTTTAATAAATATTATGAAAATCACAATGATTATGTCAATGCTTATTTATATTTCAATAATAATAATTTTTTCTGATGGTCCTCACCTTCTTATAGCGTCCCTAGCTGCCATTGATTATAAGATGACATTACTCATTCAAAGGATCTTGATACACTGACTACTACGAAATAGGGATGGGACATCATCATCTATGTTTTTCAAACATCGATGTTTGAGTATTGATGTCGATGTTTTTACCATCGATGTTAACTGATTTTCAACATCGATGCTGACATCGATGTTGCGGATAGAATATTAAACATCGGTTTCTCGATATTTTATATATATTTATGGAAATTCAGCTATTGAATCATTTTTCAGTCAACTAGGTTTGTTTTTTATACGGTTGATTTATATATTATTCAAAATCATGGATATGACTTGTCAAAAATTGTAGAAGAAAACAGCGTCGTACTCAGAATGACGTGTACAATGAAAGTATGAGAAAATATACCGATTTTGCCATCAAATATTCAAAAAATAGTCCATTTTCTGTCTAATTGGAAATATTTGTGACTCTTTGGTACAACCGAAAATATTCCACACTGCAAAAAATCGAATTTCATATCCTCATTGATATACAAACATGAGCATGATTCCATATTTTGTTGTCACCCTGTATAGACAGATGGGTGAAATTAGTCGTCACAGTTTTGGTTGACGTCAGGAGAAAGTTATATTCGGGTTTTACCCCAATTTCGTGTTATGATAATTTTGGAATCGGTCGTTTACTATACAGGGTGTCAATTAATTACTTGTGCAAACTTTAAGGGGTTAAACTTTGCGTAATTTTAAAATAAAAAAGTTTATATGAACGACTTGGTTTCTGAGATAGAGGGCGTCCAAAAATTAATTTTACTTGATTTTGTGCTTTCCAGTTTACACTAATTTGGTGATATGATATGTAATAAGGAGTATTTGGGACCTTTAATTTATTTCAGTGTCCAGAGTTCTATCCATTTATTGAATCAATTTTTATTTTATGCTTTTCCAAATTTATGTTATAGTTACCTGCATCTTTTTTCTAATACAAGAATTCTCAGTAGACATTGAATTTTCTTTTGATATATTGGGAATTTATCGTTAAATCATTATGAATGATTGATATACCTAAGTATAATTAAAATGTAAAAACACCAATGTTCACAAACATCGATGTTCAATTAGCGATGTTCAGTTAACATCGATGGTACAGTTCGATGTTATCATCGATGTTAAACATCGACGAAAATCTATCGATGTCCCATCCCTACTACGAAATGATGGTCCCAATTATAGACTATTGAATAGCTTAAAAGATATATGAAATTTGGATGATTTTTTTAATTTTAGATTCTACTACATCATCCCGCAGCGATACCTCAGGTAGGCACTCAATATTTTAGAGCCCCTCTCAATCAAGAAATGGTTGTCTCAATTAAACCTGACATGATGACGACATCTGAAGGATTAAAGGATTACGATCCCCACAGAAGGCAATGCTATTTCCCTGAGGAACGACAGTTGCTTTATTACAAATCCTACACTCAAGAAAGTTGCAATGTTGAATGCATGTCAAATTACACATATCGAAAATGTGGATGCGTTGCTTACCATATGCCTCGTAAGTTATAATTCAGAATTCATGAAAAAATTGATGATGACCGCCTCGATTTCAGATCGAGAAAATATGGATATCTGTGGCTCCGGGAGTATTAAATGCATGATTGACGCTAGAAGTGAGTATTTGAAATGATCTCATGATAAATAACATATTGTACAGGTGGGCATATTTCGATGTTTTAGCACTAGTATTTTCAAACCAGAGGAGATGTACAAAATCTGATACCCCATTCTCGTTATTTTTTATGGGCAGTATCCATATTTGACTACCTCCTTTTGTTTTCGAGTTTTAAGCTCATATTGAAAAATTAGAGATATGAAAAAAATATTATATTTTTGCTGATACTGATGATAGAGATCTGAAATCAAAACATGATAAAAGCATTTTTTCAAGTTTAAACCATGCTCTTATTTTCTGCATCATTTTAATTACAAAGCATTAACGAAAGCATGCTCTTCCTTAATGTTTCCCGTTCACTTTTCCTTATAACTTTTCTGTTGAGTGCTAATTGATGAGCTACTTGATTTGCTGTACGACTTGGTTTCATTTCCTTTGATTTTGAAGGGTCGTTGCTCAAATTCTTCAGCATTTTGTCCGGACTCAGCAAATTCTGATTCCCAAATTTCTCCACAAACTCATCCTTAGTTCCGGAATCGGCTTTCATGCATTAATTATTATAAAGGATTAAAGAAACTTCCCACCTTCGCATCATACTTATCCCCCATCCCCGATCCCCCATGTGGTATGGGGTGTGTACTTCTGTGATACTTTATGTACTTGTTTGAAAAAATCTTCGTATGAGGTGGTAATCTGAGTTCATCTTGTATATCTATATTTTTATCAAAATATTCTTTAAATAAGTCCCACTTTGCTTTCTTAAATTGAATCTTCTGTTATAAGGAACTTTGTCTACACGGACAACGGTTGTTATTTGGCAAGTTATTGGTCGGTGTTGGGTTTTGGGGATTGGGTCTTCTATTTTCTTCTTCATTTGTGGTAAGATTGATACGCTTACAAAAATGTTAGTTGGTTTATAGCTCTTCTTCCATTTATAGTACTGTAGAAGGATGCAGGGAGTTCGGAACCGTGTATAAGTTTGAGATCTTTTTGTTCAGCCCAGTTACCCAGTATTTCCCATTTTTCGGTTGTTGTATGATAGCGCCAAGCAATATTTCTGCAGTTAAAATCACCTATTATAATCTTTTTATTTTTCGATTTAAGTTCACCGGTTCCCTGAATTTAAATAATTCTGTCGAAGGTTTTTATATAGATGTAACAGTGCATGATGTTGGCTCTATCGTTAATATTTCTATGTCTTATTCAGAAGTAAGGTTTAGTGGGTTCTGTAAAAATAGCACTGCCACATTGAGCTTGAGGACGTTCCATGATTAGATTCAATCCAATAACATTTGATCTATGTTTAGAAGTTCCCCCCATGGGATTCTTGTATTGCAAGAATACGACCGTTAGTTTCTTTGCACATATTGGCCAAAATTTCTTCTTTGATATATGATAGGCCTTCAATCTATATAGATTTAACGTTCAGGTAAGGTTCTGTAAGAAGATTGTCAAGTTCTTGAGTCACATTTGGGATCATTTGGTTATTGGACTCTTGTCGTAACATGACCCACCAAATGTAGAATCAGTATAGGAAGTATAATGATATGGCCATTTGATCAGAATGGTTAATGTTTTAAATGATCATCGAAATATGTTCATTCTTTTTGAGGACGTATATTTCTAGAGCTTAAGGGCTTTTTACTCCACCCACCGTTCAAATAGTAAGAATTATGGTGATGTACAGTTAAAATATTTTCCAGAATCAAATATAACGAAATGTAAAGGTAGTATATTATCTTTACATACAAGATCACTTTTTTGGCAATCAAAATTTTATTGAGGAACCTTTATGTAGCTGATCGATAGAAAAACCTGATTGATTTATAAGAAATTTTTCTCGATGGTCAAAAACTTGCTCAAGATTATAATGTACATGTTTTGTTAGCCAAATGTTCAAAAGAATATATATATACAGGGTCTTTCACGAGGAACCTCACCCATATTTATACGGGAAACTACTGAACGTATTTTCATGAAATTCAGCACTTATAAGTATTTCACGATGCTGATGAAATCTAAAATATTTTCAAGGCATGAGCACCTCCGGTTTTTCCGGAAATGACGTCAATTTCCGATTTTCAAATTACAACACCATTTTTTTATTGCAGAAATAGGTTCCTTAGAAAATTTCAAGTTATTTTGATGTAACATTTTTCAGTTTTGGTTGGAAAATTCTCTCTGAGCGGGAAAATTCGAAAAAAAATCGGAAATAGAGCTCTGCTGAAACAAGAATAACTTCGAGGTTTTTGGATGGAGAATTTTCATTTTTGGGATTTTTCAAGATGTAAGATTGATGTATCCACTTTAAAAATCGAAATCGCGATTCATTTTACAGGGGGTGAAAAAATCGCTTTCGAAGTTAGGGATGACAAAATCGTGAAAAATCAATTTTTTCAAATTAGAACCCCATTTTTTTATGGCAGATATTGAATCTACGTTAAAAAATAATGTGAGTGTATGCATAACACCCTTGCCCTAAAGTGGATATTTTCTGAGTTATTCACAAAAAACTGTTCACGCCAAAAAGATGAAATTTTCAGGAACTGTTATTTGAACCATGCTGTAGATTTTTCACCCCTTCTTGAAACCGACTTCAAGTTACCATTAGGAGAACCATGGCAAACTCTCGCAGTTATAACTAGAGAAGATGCTCAAAGTTTTGACCGTTAATTTCTAGACATTTATTTATACGTCTCAGGAATGCTTCGTGCGTTGCTTTTCTTATTTCATCGGGAGGAAGAGATCTGCAAAAGTGTTTAAAAACCAAATTGAGTTTCAAAACTATGAATCTAAAAATCTAAACAAACCTGAACGCATTTCTGACTCGTTCTATGCAGTCCTCTTTATCAGTCAGGGGAGTTGAGTAGACAATATTTTTTATCCTACCCCAAACATAATAGTCTAAAGGAGTTAAATTGGGAGAACGTGGTGGCCAAAGATGTGGACCATTGTTCGCCAACCATCGATCTTCAAATAGCCTGTATAGGATATTTGACACATTGAGTGAATTGTGTGGAGGCGCGCCATCTTGTTGATATCATAAGTCATTATGGTTCTGTACTAGCGGCTCAATTATTTGAATCAATATGTCAGAATATCTATCTCCTAAAGGAGAACATTCTTTAAATAATGCAAACATGTGTAGTGTTCTATCTTACCAGTTAAAGTCCCGTCATAAATGTGAACATCGAGAATGGCATTATTTTTGATGGCGCAAAAAACATTGAAACTCCAGGTCTCTTGAAAGTTCCATTGTCTGAAGTGGTGGTTGTTCTCTTCATCCCAATAATGACTGTTATGCCTATTGAAAGAACCATTCTTTGTGAATTTAGATTCATCTGTCCAAAAAGTTTTCATTCTCTTGAAATCGAATCATCATAGCTTCGCAAAACTCTGTTCTCCTGACGAAATCAGTTTCCTTCAAATGCTGTACCCTATTGAATTTATATGGGTGCATTTTATGTTTTTTCAATATTCTCCAAACACTCGATTGAGATAATCCCAGAGCAATCTCGTCATCTTTGAGAAAATTTTGAGGATTCACACGAAAATATGCAAGAACTGTAATTTCGTTGTTCTCATCTTTTACTACACTTTTTTCTCTGTGTATAGTTTTCTTAACGAAAGATCAGACATTTCTCAAGTTTGTCATGGTTCTGTTAATGGTATCTCTCGTTGGTCTGGGTCGGTCAGAAAACCTCTCAATGGACAGTCGAATCGTTCTATCTACAACTTTATTACATTCTCCATAAAGTAGAATGAGATATAACTATTCTTCATTGGTAAAATTAGGCATAGTGATCGATTTTATAACTTATTACTAGTAAGCGGGTAGATCAATAGGCCCGTAGATCCATAGGCCCGTAGATCCATAGGCCAGTAGTTCAATTGGCCCATGGATCAATATAGACCATAGATCAATATAGACCGCAGATCAATAGGGCCCATACATCAATGAAGCACGCAGAAACACGAAACACGTCAAATTACCCGTTAAAAGCGAAAAAGCTAGAAAGAACTGGAAAAAAACACGGAGAAACGCGAAAAAACACGAAGGAATCCGAAGAAACACGAAAGAAACCGAAGTTATACGAAAGAAACCGAAATTACACGAAACAACGCGAGAAAACACGAAAGAACACCAAGTAACACAAAAATCTAAAGGAACCTGAAAAAACCCGAAACACAAAAGTACTTGTAAATTGCACACCCCGTATATCACCCGACCGTAAACTTATTGTAAATTGCACACCCTGTATGACATTTTATCGAAATCCGCTCCCATTCGCGAGAAAACTTGAAGGAGAATGCATATGATACAATTGATTAGCAGTGAAAAAAAAAACCAAAAGAATATCGTTGTAACTCCATCTATTCGAGTTCAGTAATTACCACGAAGGAAGTATCAAAATTATTCTATGGAGCTCCTATGTAACACCCCGTATATGTTTCGAAGATAATTTTTCCGTAAAAAACCCGAAGGAACACAAAAGCTTGAAAAAACTTGAGAGCGCGCAAAAAACAGAAGAACTTGTAAAGTGCTCACTCAGTATATCACCCGATCGCAAATTCATTGTAAATCGCACACCCTGTATGACATTTTACCGAAATTAGCTTTCACACGTGAAAAAACATGATGAAAAATGCATATGGGACACCCAGTATATAATTGATTTGCAGTGGGTGCTTTCATCATAAGAAACAAACCGAAAGAATATCGTTTTAACTCTATCGTTTCAAGTTCGGTGCATTCCACGAAGAAAGAACCCGACGAAACACGGAAAAACTTGAAAGAACCCGAAGTACCACGAATGAACGAAAAATATCCAAAGGAACCGAAAAAACCCCGAAGGAGCACAAAATCAACGAAAGCGCGCAAAAAAACTCGAAGGAAAGCTTAAAACCCCGAGGAGCACAAAAACCGAAAGCGTGCAAAAAATAATGAAAGAACTTTTAAATTGCACACCCTGTATATCAATCGATCGCGAAATCATTGTTAATAGCACACCCTGTATGGGATTTCATTGAATTAAGCTCCCTTACGCGGAAAAGCACAAAAGCTGGAGAAAAACTCTGGTGAATGTCAGCGCTACTCAGATCTGACACCCTGTATATGAAACGAATATATTTTATCGAATTAAGATCCAAAACTCCCGAAACAACACAAAAACTCGAATTTGCGCAAAAAAATCAAATTAACTTGTAAATTGCACACCCCGTATATCACCCGATCGCAAATTCATTGTGAATCGCACACCCTGTATGACATTATACCGAAATCAGCTCCCATTCGCGAGAGAACTTGAAGAAAATTGCATATGGGACACCCTGTATATAATTGATTCGCAGTGGGTGCTTTCTTCATAAAAAACAAACCGAAAGAATATCGTTTATAACTCTATCGTTTCGAGTTCAGTGCATTCCACCAAGAAAGAAACCGACCAAATACGAAAAAACGCGGAAAACATGATAGAACCCTAAGTAACACGAAATCTCTCGAAGAAAGAATCTGGTGAAAATCAGTGCTTTCCATAAGCACAGCCTGTATAGCAATTTTTTCGAGATAGCACAGCCTGTATAGCGATTCATCGCGATCTGTGTGCATTCTTCAAGGACGAAAATGAATTAGCGCGAAAATAGAGCCTGAAATGACGATTTTCAAACGCATATTTGAGGTGTTTTTCTTGCGATTCACGAAAAGTGGTAGGTATCTAGAGATTCGGAATCTCCTGTAGATTCTTATTCGAGTGCTTGGAAGGCGCAAAAGATCTTCCACCGGCCATATCGAGCGAAAAATTGATGCCGTATTTTCAAATTTGGAGCTCGCGTTCGGCTATCATCGGAATCGTATGAGAAATTCTGACATTTTGCCTCATTTCACCGTAGAAATTGCCGAATTTCGAACGAAGAATTCGCGGCCTTATATCGCTACTTGGATATGAAAATTGGTACCCAGAGATGGGGAATTTCCTGAAGTTTCATTTTCTACCGCCGAAAATGCGTTCAGATGCTCGAGAGGCCCACACTGAGCAAAAGCATCATGGGTGATTTTGACGTTTCGCGGGGCTGGCGAAACTAAAATTGCCGTTTTACTTACGGGATTTTAGCCTAGAAATAGGGGGCTCCGGAGTTCTAATGGGTTCTAAGGAAACCGGACGTCCTCGCTCTCGGAATATGTGGCGAGTCCGGGACGCTGGGCGTTTCGGCTTCGGAGCCTATTTCCTTTTTCCGGGGCACTTTTGGCGATTTCGCGAAAATGACGTTTTCGCGATTTTCTTTCGAAAATTTCGGGCACTTTAAGAGTGCCCGGGGCGGGTTTCGGGGTCGCTTCTCCTAGAAGAGGATACGCCTTTTCGATCTGTTTTAAGATTCCCTCTCGAGCGGCCCCTGCGGGTCTGCTCGGAAAGCTTCGCTTTCCGGGTCCCTGACGGGACCACCTGTCAAAATTTTCTCTGGTCCCCGATCTTATTACTTTATTATATAGACTAGTAAGCGGGTAGATCAATAGGCCCGTAGATCCATAGGCCCGTAGATCCATAGGCCCGTAGATCCATAGGCCAGTAGTTCAATTGGCCCATGGATCAATATAGACCATAGATCAATATAGACCGCAGATCAATAGGGCCCATACATCAATGAAGCACGCAGAAACACGAAACACGTCAAATTACCCGTTAAAAGCGAAAAAGCTAGAAAGAACTGGAAAAAACACGGAGAAACGCGAAAAAACACGAAGGAATCCGAAGAAACACGAAAGAAACCGAAGTTATACGAAAGAAACCGAAATTACACGAAACATCGCGAGAAAACACGAAAGAACACCAAGTAACACAAAAAATCTAAAGGAACCTGAAAAAAACCCGAAACACAAAAGTACTTGTGAATTGCACACCCCGTATATCACCCGACCGTAAACTTATTGTAAATTGCACACCCTGTATGACATTTTATCGAAATCCGCTCCCATTCGCGAGAAAACTTGAAGGAGAATGCATATGATACAATTGATTAGCAGTGAAAAAAAAAACAAAAGAATATCGTTGTAACTCCATCTATTCGAGTTCAGTAATTACCACGAAGGAAGTATCAAAATTATTCTATGGAGCTCCTATGTAACACCCCGTATATGTTTCGAAGATAATTTTTCCGTAAAAAACCCGAAGGAACACAAAAGCTTGAAAAAACTTGAGAGCGCGCAAAAAAACAGAAGAACTTGTAAAGTGCTCACTCAGTATATCACCCGATCGCAAATTCATTGTAAATCGCACACCCTGTATGACATTTTACCGAAATTAGCTTTCACACGTGAAAAACATGATGAAAAATGCATATGGGACACCCAGTATATAATTGATTTGCAGTGGGTGCTTTCATCATAAGAAACAAACCGAAAGAATATCGTTTTAACTCTATCGTTTCAAGTTCGGTGCATTCCACGAAGAAAGAACCCGACGAAACACGGAAAAACTTGAAAGAACCCGAAGTACCACGAATGAACGAAAAATATCCAAAGGAACCGAAAAAACCCCGAAGGAGCACAAAATCAACGAAAGCGCGCAAAAAAACTCGAAGGAAAGCTTAAAACCCCGAGGGAGCACAAAAAACCGAAAGCGTGCAAAAAATAATGAAAGAACTTTTAAATTGCACACCCTGTATATCAATCGATCGCGAAATCATTGTTAATAGCACACCCTGTATGGGATTTCATTGAATTAAGCTCCCTTACGCGGAAAAGCACAAAAGCTGGAGAAAAACTCTGGTGAATGTCAGCGCTACTCAGATCTGACACCCTGTATATGAATCGAATATATTTTATCGAATTAAGATCCAAAACTCCCGAAACAACACAAAAACTCGAATTTGCGCAAAAAAATCAAATTAACTTGTAAATTGCACACCCCGTATATCACCCGATCGCAAATTCATTGTGAATCGCACACCCTGTATGACATTATACCGAAATCAGCTCCCATTCGCGAGAGAACTTGAAGAAAATTCATATGGGACACCCTGTATATAATTGATTCGCAGTGGGTGCTTTCTTCAAAAAACAAACCGAAAGAATATCGTTTATAACTCTATCGTTTCGAGTTCAGTGCATTCCACCAAGAAAGAAACCGACCAAATACGAAAAAACGCGGAAAACATGATAGAACCCTAAGTAACACGAAATCTCTCGAAGAAAGAATCTGGTGAAAATCAGTGCTTTCCATAAGCACAGCCTGTATAGCGATTTTTTCGAGATAGCACAGCCTGTATAGCGATTCATCGCGATCTGTGTGCATTCTTCAAGGACGAAAATGAATTAGCGCGAAAATAGAGCCTGAAATGACGATTTTCAAACGCATATTTGAGGTGTTTTTCTTGCGATTCACGAAAAGTGGTAGGTATCTAGAGATTCGGAATCTCCTGTAGATTCTTATTCGAGTGCTTGGAAGGCGCAAAAGATCTTCCACCGGCCATATCGAGCGAAAAATTGATGCCGTATTTTCAAATTTGGAGCTCGCGTTCGGCTATCATCGGAATCGTATGAGAAATTCTGACATTTTGCCTCATTTCACCGTAGAAATTGCCGAATTTCGAACGAAGAATTCGCGGCCTTATATCGCTACTTGGATATGAAAATTGGTACCCAGAGATGGGGAATTTCCTGAAGTTTCATTTTCTACCGCCGAAAATGCGTTCAGATGCTCGAGAGGCCCACACTGAGCAAAAGCATCATGGGTGATTTTGACGTTTCGCGGGGCTGGCGAAACTAAAAATTGCCGTTTTACTTACGGGATTTTAGCCTAGAAATAGGGGGCTCCGGGTTCTAATGGGTTCTAGGAAACCGGACGTCCTCGCTCTCGGAATATGTGGCGAGTCCGGGACGCTGGGCGTTTCGGCTTTGGAGCCTATTTCCTTTTTCCGGGGGCACTTTTGGCGATTTCGCGAAAATGACGTTTTCGCGATTTTCTTTCGAAAATTTCGGGCACTTTAAGAGTGCCGGGGCGGGTTTCGGGGTCGCTTCTCCTAGAAGAGGATACGCCTTTTCGATCTGTTTTAAGATTCCCTCTCGCTTTCCGCTTTCCGGGTCCCTGACGGGACCACCTGTCAAAATTTTCTCTGGTCCCCGATCTTATTACTTTATTATATAGACGAATTATCACCAAATTAATAGTAAACACAAAATGCTACTGAATAAAGAGGAATTTGGCAGATGTAATTAATGATATCTATCATTAAAAAAAAAGAATGTAAAACATGGTAAGTTTTTGCATATGGTTCATAAGGAATTATTTATTTATCACTGGAGAGAAAACCGATGGCCGATTAGTTGAAATAAAGAGGTTTCCGATACAAATTCGAATCCTATTTAGGAACAACCGGTAACTTTTTTCTCTTGCATATTAGGGTAGTAAAATCTAAAACATGGTTTAAGTAACAGTTCCTGAAAATTTCATCTTTTTAGCGTGAAGGGAAAAGAAATAGCTGAAAATTCAAGACGGAAAACAGTTTTTGTGAATAACTCAGAAAATGTCCACTTTAGGGCAAGAGTGTGATGCATACACTCACATTATTTTTTAACGTAGATTCAATATCTACCATAAAAAAATGAGGTTCTTATTTGAAAAAATTGATTTTTCATGATTTTGTCATCCCTAACTTCGAAAGCGATTTTTCACCCCTGTATAATGAATCGCGATTTCGATTTTCAAAGTGGATATATCAATTTTACATCTTGAAAAATCCCAAAAATGAAAATTTTCCATCCAAAAACCTCGAAGTTATTCTTGTTTCAGCGGAGCTCTATTTTCGATTTGTTTTCGAATTATCCCGCTCAGAGAGAATTTTCCAACCAAAACTGAAAAATGTTACATCAAAATAACTTGAAATTTTCTAAGGAACCTATTTCTGCAATAAAAAAATGGTGTTGTAATTTGAAAAACGGAAATTGACGTCATTTTCGGAAAAAAGGGAGGTACTCATGCCTTGAAAATATTTTAGATTTCATCAGCATCGTGAAATACTTATAAGTGCTGAATTTCATGAAAATACGTTCAGTAGTTTCCCGTATAAATATGGGTGAGGTTCCTCGTGAAAGACCCTGTAGAGTTTATTTTTCTAGTCAAGCAGACATCACTTTCTCAAACGGCATTATCAACTGACAAGAAAACCGGAGAAAAAGCCTATTCCTTTTGAATAATTGTTTTGTAGATTTTTGTAAGTAAAATTCTTTCAAAGCTATGTTGAAAAAACTTCAAAGGTGTCATTTCAATCTAGCAACTGCACTTCCATAAGTTTTCAGCGAAGTGGTATGGGCTTACCCAGTACTTGATATGTCGAATTACTTCGTCGAAAGCACTCAATAATCCAGAAACTGGTCAAAACTGGTACTTTGAACTTAGATATTAAGCCCCTTTTCGAGCGCTTAGTGCTCGAATCTCTTTTTGTCGATGGTTTCCACATTTACGTGCATAATATGAGAGCAGTAACGTTGATTACACTCTTTTCAAGCACCACAAATCGAAAGTAGGATATTAGATATCTGAAATGATATTTGTGTAATCTTCTTCGTTTAGCAATTTAAACTGTTTCTCATTTGAATGGTTCAAATTTCGGCAATTTTATCTATATTGACTATACCAAGCTTGCGAACTCTCAAAATTTCAGACGAACTCTTGAGCAGGAGGGTAAACCAAGGAATTCAATCTCAAAACTTGGAGCCTGAAGAATTTGACCTCAATCTCATGGATTGTGATTGCCTACCTGGATGTACAACATTAGCATACAATGCTGAAACTTCTCAGGCCGACTTCAATTGGCAGAAGGTCTTCCAATCGTTCAAAACAAATTTTAGTGAGTTTCCTGGGTGAGTAATTGTAGCATTCTCCACTTTTTATTTCTAAAAATGACGAATATGTAGGCTTCTTTATCAATTGTCTAGGGGTTATGATAGATTTCCGCCTACAGATAACGCCGAAATGAACACGGCTCTCGTATTTACAAGTTTATTTACACTACTAAGAAATAAATAAAATGATCGTCTAATATATAAATACAAAGGCCGATACTGAGTTCTTCGTCTAAATTCTACAACGATCGTTAAGTTCTTAATTTCGGCTAAACTCGCGAAACGTCTATTCGTCTTTCGCCTAACGTCTTTTCTCCAAGGTTACCGTTCTTATGAGCGTCTAAACTTAGAGTCTTTCGATGGAAACCTTCAGTCTCCAGGAACTTTCGTAATATTTTAAGGTACATCCCTAAACACTCTCATTGGTCCACTTTAAACGAATGGGGTTTACCATAGTTCCCACCACTGTACTCAGCGTCCTTTTCCCAATATTTACCACAACTCTTGAGAGGCATGTCAACCGTCGCACTTGGCCCAATTAATAATCATAAACGTCATTTCGAAACATGACCCTTCAATTTGGGAACGTCAAGAGGGTTAGTCTACCCGGCGTCGAATAAAAAACGGTTTTGAATAAAATGAGACTAGCTTGTCATCTTCGGATCGTCGATACATGAAGATGCACTAAATATCGGATATCACCATTTCAACTCCGAAGCCAGGTCCGCACTCCGTCCAAAAATGCTAAATCCTACATATACATATTGTTGAAATTAAATTACAATTCCTGAGGTTGAGAGACACCAGTTCAGTAATCTGACCTTTGAATACGATAGATTAGAACTGTAAGAGTTTTACTATATATTTAAAAAATAATTATGATTCATGATAACTGAGTAAGTGACGAATTGGTGTTACACAATGGCAGTAAATATTTTAAATCAATCAGGCTCAAATGGTGAAGTTGTCTTTAATATGGATTCGAGAAGTTAGCGAAAAGTTTTAAGCACTAATTCTGAAACTTTGTCAAACTTTTAGTGCTTAATTATTTATTGCCTATCGGTACTTCACCGAACTTTCATTGCACCATCGCCGTTTATCAGATATCAATAATTTAAGTTTTTGGTGCGATCTTCATGCTCAGCACCAAAATTTTCAAATTGCATCGAAATCAATATACAAATTTTAGTGCCTATTAATGCTGCTGGAAACAATGGAAAAAATCAACCATTTCAAAAATATCAAAAAATATTTTCCTTGGTACTGACTTCACGTTCAGCACCTACATATTCAAATTTCGTGAAAATTTTTATGCATTATTAAGTGCTTAATTAATAACGTTTAGAGCTGACAGAACGGCTTCAAGAGTATTTTTCTATTAACAAATCTTGTTTTTTGCCGAGCGTGAAGTCAGCGAAAAATTGGAATCTCTAATTATGAAAAAACGTCAACTATTGCCTGATCGTGACAAAATCGTGCCTCATAAAACTTACAATGCATCATAATGGTTTTTGATATAAACGCAATTATTTGATTTGATATCACGTTGCTCTCCACAGTTATTTCAATCATTCGTTTTAGTAGATTGGCGGTCATTCTATACGACCTGAAGCGAAACACGTGTGCCGAGCTATGCTGCAACGTTGCCAAGCTTGATATCCACGGATCGAATTTGTTGGTGGGGCAAAATTTACGGTATATTCAGATATGTATTATACAAAATAATTTTATACTTTCCCAGCATAATAAGAGCCTTCTTACGAATATCATACTGTTTCTGAAAATATGAAAATGAGAGGATTTTACAATGAGTGTTGAGAGTGAGCAGCAAGTATGCCAAAGTAGTAAAATCATAATAAAAGAACAGTGATTGTATTATATGTCTGAAAAAAATATTTTGTTATCTGAACAGCAAAAGTATCAGTATTTTAAATGAAAGTATTGAAATTACAATTGAAAAAAACCGAAATCGAAAAAAATATACATGTAATATACAGAGTGGTCCACTTAGTCACATCTAAAAATTGATGATAATTGATGAAAATAATAAAAAAAATAAAATAATATTTTTGTACAGGCGTATGAAAATCAAAATGACAGAAAACGCTCGTTAAGCAATGCAATAAAGGAATATCCCACAAAAAAACCTGCAACATGAATAAGAAAAACACTTCAATGATTCTAAAAAATGAAGAAAAGCCCTGACGGGAAGTCGAGAGTTTCAATGTCTTTTTTGGGCTCTGGAAGAGTGCGGTAAAAAAACAAACAACATAACAAGTATAAAAGAAACAATAAATATATATATATCTGTTAGCAATTAAAATCTATGCTCATCGAGCAACGGTGTACTACACAATCTGGCAACACCGCTAACGCTCGGGGTACCTGCGAGCCTGCCACCATTTTAGTCCTCTTTATCAACTGAACAGTACAGTCCACACAAGCTCTACCAAGACAGAGCACAGTTTATCCGTTTCTACAACGATAATGCATTAAAGTTTTAAGGTAAATTAATGTGTTTCATTTGAAAGTTTAAACGAGCAGACAGCTCAACCATTTTGGTCCAATCGAACCGGATTGAATCCAGAGAAAAGGCAGAAAATCGATTCCCGATCGATAAACAAGAAGACAGTAAGCGACATACGGCACAGAAGAAGATTCCAAGTCATCAGCGACGACTGAAAAAGACGGAAGACCTAGAGTGGCGTAGCTTAACCCGGCAAACAAGACAGAGTGAGTTATTCCTATCCTTTTTTCCAAAAAATTGAGTATAGAATAAAATTAGAATTTCATTATGTTGGATTTAGCGGAATTAAGATTTAAACGTGGCATTTGTAAAGCGTCACTCACGAGATTGATAAATTACGCGGGTAATATAGATCACGACGCAGTTAACGGGAAAGAAATAATTCAGTTGAAATTGAGGTTAGAAGCCATCAGTAAAACGTTTACTCAGTTTGAAGAAATTCAAAACAACGTAGAATATTTAATGCGTGACGACGAAAACACGACTGTGGAGGATTTAACTATTGAAGAAAACGAAAGAACAAAATTTGAAGGAAATTATTTTGAAATAGTTGCCATTATTCAAGAAGTCATCAATAATTATGAACAGGAATTTTTGGTCTAGAAGAAAAAGTAGTTAATCGTTCAGAAAGTATAAAAACGTTAGTTCTAGTTATGTAAAGTTACCGGCATTGAAGTTACCAAATTTTGGCGGATTATATGAAAAATGGCTCGAATTCAGAGATTTATATTTATCTTTAGTTCACGACAACACACAATTAGACGAAATTCAAAAATTTTATTATCTGAAATCTTGCTTGAGTGGAGAAGCCGCTCAAAAAATAGAATCAATTCCGATTACAAGTGCAAATTATTCAGTAGCTTTCTCTATACTGAGGGAGGCTTACGAGAATAAAAGAATAATTATAGAGACTTACGTAAACAATTTATTCAAAATTCAAGGACTGACAAGAGAAAACGGTCCAGATTTAAAAAATCTTTACGATTCATTTACAAAAAATCTTCGTTCTTTAAAAAATCTTGGTCAACCAGTAGAAAAATGGGATACACTCTAATTCATGTCATAGTATCCAAATTTGATAATAGAACCAGGCGAGACTGGGAAGGTTACAAGATTAAAGGTGAGTTACCCACAATGGAAGAAATCAGCGAATTTCTGAAAGAAAATATTTGTTATTAGAGAAGTTGGGAATGCACACAGAAAGGAAATATGAAAACAGTATAGGTTCAAGGGATAAAAGAGTAAATGCGTTCACAGTGCAAAAAAAAAAAAAAAGTTTGCTTGCTATTTTTGCAAAAACGATCATTCAATTTTTAAATGTGACAAATTCTTAAGTCTTAGCATTGATGATAGAATTAAAAGGGTAAAAGAGCTTAAGCTATGCGCAAATTGTTTAAATCCTAATCATAGCACTAATTATTGCACAAAAGCAACTTGCAGAAAATGTAAAGGCCATCACAACACAATAATACATAAAGAAAAAGGTAAAATTATGCACACGCAATTACATAGCGAAAGTGAACATGACACTTCCATGAAAAAAGTTTGTGATAACTTGGCAGAAGTCAATATTGATGATAATGGTATTGCTCTTAAGTCTGTTTCAACGGCATCAAACGCAGCTACGGCGAGCAGCAGGGTAGTTTCGTTACTATCAACCGCTTTAGTCAATGTAAAAGATAAATACAATCAATTAATCAAGGCACGCATGTTACTTGATCCAGGTTCTCAAAGTAATTTTATTACCGAAAGGTTAGCTAAGCGACTAGGCTTGGATAAGTGCGCAGTAGAATACAGCATAGCAGGTATTGGCAATAATTTCAGTACGTGTGCTAAGTACAAAATGTCAGTAAGCATAAATTCGTTGGTAAGTGAGTATTCTGAAACTATTTCTTGTTTAATATTACCAAAAATCACTCAATATTTACCAAATTATGACTTCAGTTCTACGATGTTAAATATCCCGGAAGATAAAGTATTAGCAGATCCAAGTTTCAATAAGAGCCAAGAAATCGATATTCTTTGCGGAGTAGGAATATTTTATAAATTGCTGCTTATGGAACAGGTAAATTTGACTAGTAGCCTTATATTGCAAAACAGTAAACTCGGTTGGATATTGGGCGGAGAAATTAGACATTTTGGATTAAAAATTGTAATCGCGCATTTAGTAATTTAGCCATCGATAAAATTGAGTCAAACAAATTCTTAAGCGAGAGTTTAGAGAAATTTTGGCAAGTTGAAAATTGTTCAAGTCCCGAAATCAAAGATGAGTTTTGTGAAAATCATTTCATCTCAAACCTTTCAAGAGCTCAAGACAATAAATTCATAGTTAAAATTCCATTCAAAAATGATTCAGTTAAGTTAGGACGATCAAAGGAAATGGCATTGAAAAGATTTCATTATCTTGAACGGAAATTATCAAAAGATGTTAAATTAAGGCAACAGTATGTAGAATTCATTGATGAATATAAACGACTAGGACATCTAAGGGAAGTAGAGTTAGATGTAAATGAATTAGAAGATGACGGAACAGTTTATTATGTCCCTCATCATCCTGTGTTAAAGGAAAGCGATACTACACCTTGTAGGGTTGTGTTCGATTTCTCAGCTAAGACTGACAATAACGTTTCTTTAAATGACATACAAGTAGCAGGACCTACCATACAGTGTGAATTAATTGACATACTTTTAAGATTTAGATTACCTTATCATGTACTTACAGCTGACATATCTAAAATGTACAGACAGGTTTGGATTCATCCAAGTCAGACCAGATTCCAAAGAATATTCTGGCGAAAATCGGAAAATAAAAATTAAGGTGCTATGAGTTACTAACGGTTACATACGGAAGTAAGTCAGCCAGTTTTTAGCAACAAGGGCTTTGCAACAGATAGCTCATGAAAATGTTGACACCTATCCTGAAGCTTCTAAAGCAATTCGAGAAAATTTTTACGTAGACGATTATTTAGACGGCAGAAACAATCAATCTGACATTATTAAGCTTCAATCAACGGTTACGCAGTTGTTGATGGAGTCAGGTTTCCAATTGAGAAAGTGGTTAACTAACTCTCCAAATCTCATTGAACACTTTAATATTGATAAGGAAGTTAAGTCTATCATACTAAACCTTAGCGAAAATCAAAATAGTAAGGCTTTGGGCGTATATTGGAATTCATCCTCTGACACAATAGAATATAACACAAGTTTAGGTGAATTAGAAGAGAATAAAAACATAACTAAAAGATCCATTCTTTCAACAATAAGTCAATTGTTCGACCCTATGGGCCTTGTTAGTCCCGTAGTGATGAAGGCCAAATTCATTCTTCAATTAGTTTGGAGGGAAAAGGGCGACTGGGATGACACAGTATCCGATAATCTAAGAAAAAATTGGTTAAAGTTTGTAGTTGGTCTACAGGAGCTCAAAAATATCAGAATCCCAAGACATACTCTTTTACGAGATGCTCAATACTTAGAAATACATTTATTTGTGGATGCATCTGAAAAGGTTATGGCGCATGCCTATATGTAAAATGTCAAACTTCTAGCGAATTCAGATGTAGTCTTATTTGTTCAAAGAGTAAGGTAGCACCCATTAAGAATTTAACATTGCCCAGATTGGAACTATGCGCAGCACTCTTAGGATCGAAACTATTAACTAAAGTCAAGTGCGCAATGAAAATAAATTTTCAAAAAAACTTTTGTTGGACAGATTCACTTGTCACCTATCATTGGATAAGGGTTCTCCAGATAAATGGAAAACCTTCGTGGCAAACAGAGTGTCAAAGATACAATCGACAACCGATATTAAAGATTGGCATCATGTAAGATCAAAGGAAAATCCTGCTGATCTGATATCTAGAGGAGCTACTGTAAGCGACCTTACAAAATCAATATTTTGGTTTAAAGGGCCGCACTGGCTAAGGGTAATGGTGATGAATATCCTTTAGGTGGAAATATCGATATATTGACTGAGATACCTGAAGTTAAGACAATTTCAAATATTGCCATGGAAAATTCTGATAGTATATTTGAACGATTTTCTAATTTAAAAAAAGATTATAAGAATTATGGCATATTCTTTGCGATTCATAAATAACGCAAGTAACAGAGGTAATAAAAGATTTGGCTATTTAGACGTATTAGAGATAGGAGTCGCTTTTAATGTTTTGATAAAGTTAGCCCAGGCTAGAGCATTTAGCCAAGAGATTGCGGATTTAAAAGATCAAAAATACATTAGAGGTTCTAGTTCAATTTCGGGTTTAAATCCTTTTCTCGACACTAATAATATATTACGAGTTGGAGGTAGAATCTTGAACGCAGAGTTTGACTATGACAAAAGCATCCAATCATTTTGCCAAAGAATCATTTATTAACTCTATACATAATGCGCGATGAGCACAAAACACTGCTCCACTGCGGACCACAGCAATTATTGTTCGCCATAAGAGAGAGATTTTGGCCTCTCGGAGGTAGGAATATTGCGCGTAAAATTGTTCATGAATGCATGGTTTGTTTTAAGGCAAAACCAAAGACATGCAAATACATTATGGGTAACTTACCTTCAGAACGGCTTTCCCAGGCATTTCCGTTTTCATACGTAGGTTGCGATTACGCTGGTCCCTTTTTGTTGAAAGACAGTAAATCTCGTAAGCCAGGTATAGTAAAAGCGTGGATATGCATATTTGTCTGCATGCCTACAAAGGCAGTTCATATTGAGTTAGTATCTGAGTTAACTACACAAGCCTTTATTGCGTGTTTGAGAAGATTTACTGCTCGAAGAGGAAAACCGAAAACCATTTTTTCAGACAATGGTACGCAATTCGTAGGTTCTAACAATGAACTTCTCAGTTTTTTTGAAGAAAACACTGAAAAATTACTAAACATTTTACCGATGAAGGGATAATTTGGAAATTCATTCCACCAAGAGCACCAAACTTTGGAGGAATATGGGAAGCGTGCGTTAAGAGTACTAAGCATCATTTGAAGCGTATTATAGGCCTCAATCAGCTGCGTTTTGAAGATTTTACTACGGTCTTGTGTCAGATAGAATCTATACTCAATTCGCGACCACTTACCCCTCTTTCTTCCAGTCCTAATGATTTATCCCCACTCACACCTGCACATTTTCTAATTGGACGGCCTCTCACAAGCTTACCCCAAGGCAGTTATATAGATATTCCAGATGGTCGACTAAAACTATATCAGCAGAGGCAAAAGATGGTGCAATTATTCTGGAAACGATGGAGCATTGAATACGTCAACGGCCTTCAAGTGAGGCTAAAATGGAAAAACAACGGCCCCAATCTGGTCAGCAAGGAGCCTTGGTTATAATAAAGGAAGACAACTTACCTCCTCTGGCATGGAAGATGGGTAGAATAGAATCGCTCCACGCTGGTGCTGATGGCGTTATTCGAGTGGTCTCAGTGCGCTGCAGTGATGGTAGTGTTTTTAAAAGAGCGATAACTAAAATATGTATACTTCCTATTGAGAACGATGTGAATGATGTCTGAATAGTGTTTATTTATTATTTTTGTTGTTGAAATGTAGTCACTTCAAGGCCGGCAGTATGTTAGCAATTAAAATCTATGCTCATCGAGCAACGGTGTACACAATCTGGCAACACCGCTAACGCTCGGGGTACCTGCGAGCCTGCCACCATTTTAGTCCCTCTTTATCAACTGAACAGTACAGTCCACACAAGCTCTACCAAGACAGAGCACAGTTTATCCGTTTCTACAACGATAATGCATTAAAGTTTTAAGGTAAATTAATGTGTTTCATTTGAAAGTTTAAACGAGCAGACAGCTCAACCAATATCATTTAACAACGTCTCAAAAAGTAAAGTTTAAATTGTCTGAAGCTATTTTTATCTTTTTCTTTCCTCTTCTGTTTGTTTCTGCATCAATCTTTCTTCGCTGTTGCTTTCCGTTGCGTACACCAAATCTTTGTAAAATCACCAAATGATGAAAAAACAATGGGTTGTAGGTCACCCGAATACGCTGGCTCTTCGATCGGCCCTGCACGCCCGACCATCTTTCGGGATATGTGGCGTTATAACACAGAAACCTCTAGTAGCAACAGACAATTAAAACTTCTTGAGAAGTTGTCGATTGTGTATGTATTCAGGTTTAAACAAAAAGAGTTTTGAAAATTTAGTGTAAGCAAGGAATTCTTCAGTAATTTGTGCTTTTACTTGTTATCAGAAAACAGGTAATTTCCCAGCTAGCCGTTGTCGATTGTGTTTTCAGGTTGAAACAAGTACTATTGAAAATTTACTGTAAAAAAAGGCATTTTTCAATAATTTGTGCTTTTACTTGTTATAAGAAAACAGTTAATTTCGCAGCTAGCCACTTTGATTTTTATTCTTGCGCATATTTGAAATATTGGTGGAGAAACCAAAATCAAAACGAAATCATGCATGCTATAATTATTCAATAACAAATTCAATTAAATTTAATGAAAAATCACATTCTTCAGTTTAACTCATCATTTAAAAACGCTTTAATCGTGTTTCAATAGTTATCAACCTATCCGTCTTTGATGGCCAATTACAACAAAATGACAGAAGATGTGCGAAGAGAGACGACGGCGGCGTAGCCCGATTCAGAAGCGTCACAGAAGCCTATCAACATATAAGCAGAAGAAGAGACAGCCGGGATGAATCGTGGTATGTCAAGCTCGGCCAGAGTGGGAAGTCGGGATTGAAACTGCAACCAAGAAACCTCATTCGAGAGAGGTTTGTCTCATTCCAAATTAAGAAGACATAACTTGCGGAAGAATATCTTAGCAAAGAAAGTGACAGGAGTTAGCCATCTCAAGGGATCGAATATTCTGGCCAATCTGACTCAGAATAGAAGAAGTGATCAGATGCAGACTTGGTTCACGATCTAGAAGAAGGGGATCAATACAAGAAGACCCCCTACAATGACCAGGAGGAATACCGTCGAGCAGAGGAAGATGATAAGTAGCCCATTTGAGTAGCTCAAAACTGCCCGCCATGACCAAAGCCTAGGCTTGCTGTCGCAATTCGAGAGCCTCTGACTCAGAACAGCAGCCTGTCAAGCGTCATCGACATAAATCTCATCCATTGCAGCAGGGAATCGGGGACCGTCATCCAATACCAGCTGCCGAATCGTTCTTAGCTCTGAATAGGGACCAGCAGAAACTCCATAGGTGACAGTTTTCAATCGATACTATTGTATGGGTTCATGTGGAGTGATACACGCCATACTATACGTTGATAATCCCTTTGATCAGAGCGTATCTGAATCTGCCGGTACATCTGTTTGATATCAGCAGTAAAAACATACCGATACAGACGAAAACGAAGCAGAAGAGTAGAGATGTCCGCTTGCAACTTCGGACCGGTGAGAGGAAGATCTTCGAGGGATTTGCCATTAGCGGATGTGCAAGAGACGTTGAAAACCACTCGAACTTTAGTAGGAGGATCATTTGAACTATGTACAGAGTACTGAGGAATTTAATAGGGTTTTTATATTTCATGCAGAATGAAATAAAATTAATTATCTATCTTGTGAGTTATTGGATTTTAACCACCTCGGGCAACGCAACAATCCCTCAGGACTTACGTCCCTCTGGATTGAAATCTGTTGCCCTGTGTGGTTAAAACCCCCATAACTCTCTTGATACATAAATAACTATGAGAATTATAAGGATATTCCCGTACTTCACTTCTATGATTTCTCAATTTTTTATTGAATTGTTTTATTACAGGATACAGGTGACTCGTTTGAACATTTTCTTCAAGGACCAGCAGTTCATAACATCTGAAAGGAACGAGTTGTATGGACAGACCGATTTCCTGGCAAACTGCGGAGGTCTTCTTGGATTATTCGTGGGATTCTCATTTCTATCCATCGTTGAAATAGTGTACTTTCTGTCATTGAGATTGTTCTGCAACATGAAGAAATTTGGAAGACATTACTGGTCGGGCTCGCCAGAACTGGTCAACAATGATGCTTACATCCATCCTAAGCAAAAATAAAATAGCTTGAAATTTTTTCATGAAGCAAATCATAATCCGAGACCATGATAAAATTAAATTAGAGTAGAAGTACTCCCTGGATAACAATGTGTTTTATTATCTACTTGACATGGCTCGCCCTTAGGTCATCCTCAGAAGTACAGGAATTGTTACACCAGAAATTAGTAAAACGAAATCAAAACCACAATTATACTTACTCACAAATGAAAGGACTGACACTATATTTTCAATACACATTTGTTAATCTCTTTTTGAAATAAGGATCATTTCGAAAACTATGTATCATTATAGAAACAACCAATAAAACGAAATATAGAGGCACACCTTTTTGCGCATAACCGGTTTATAACATCAGGTTACTCCCACTCTCCAATTTTTACAAGAAATATTAGGATGAAGAGAAAGAAAACCATTATTTTGTAGACACATGGCTTTACTGATTATGTTTTGATGTCCCTCTGCGAAGGCTGTTACGAACAGGTCAAAGAAAAGGGTTTTTTGAGGCGCCATTGTTAGATTGAGAGCGTGGGTAGAGACAGCTAAGGTTTAATTGTTTGGGGTGGTACGTTTGCAGCGTCGGACTGGCCATACAGTCAAAGTGGCATTTGCCAGCCGGGCCCCAGGCCTGTGCGGCCCCCCACGGGCCTGGGTTGCGGGGCATGCGGCATCCGTAGCACAGGTGGCCCACAATTGCATGTTTTTCTAATCCTAAAGACACAATTACTTCAATTACTTCTAGCGACACTGGATCTAATGCAAATATTGATAACGTTACGTTAAAGCCACTTACATCAACAGTCGATTGCAGTGAAATTTAAAAACTTACTGAATTTGCTGCGCCTAGAAAAAATGCTACGACTGCTGAGAAATTAAGTTTCTTATCTGTTCACCCTATCCAACCTTCGGGTGATAAAAACAGTTTGCCTTTCGATGCAAATCGAGTTTACTACTGAAAGTTACCAACAGGAACTTTAATTCGACGAGAATCTGTCTCTTATTCTCTTGAATTAAATAAACTATTTTGTACTGTCTGCATGTGCAAAAGTCTGACGTAACGAATGAAAACGAAGGAAGAAATCGATTTATTGATGACATTACTCTATCCAACAAACATATTTATGAGCAACTTGTCAAACATGAGGAAAGCCGCAGTCATCAGTTAGCCATAGTCGCCTTGCTTACAACAAAAAAAGGAAATGTGGAACAGCATCTCACGCAAAAGAATATGCAAGAGATTTCCAAAAGGCGTCTGATCCTGAGAAGAATAATTGATATAATACTATTTATAACTAAACAAAGCATTGCTTATCGTGGAGAAAAAGAGGCGTTGTACTCGTTAGCGGATACGCAGACCACAACCAGAATCACGGAAACTTTTTAAATTCAGTTGTCCTATTGTCGAAGTATGATCCAGTTCTTAAGGCCCAGATATCCGAGGCAATTACTGAAAGTAAAAGAAGAAAAGACTTCGGAAAAGGTAAGGGTCGAGGTAGGCTTGTTACCTTTTTATCAAAAATCACTATAAATAAATTAATAATTAACAATCATTTCAAGTGTTGATATTTTTGGTCGATAACTTCAATAGTGTTTAAATTAATAAATATATTTGCACGTCAAGTTAAACAAGACATGGTTAAAGAAATCCAGGCGGCGAAATCTTTTAGCCTTAATGTGGATTATGGCCAGCATGTAGGCGTTGTTGACCAGGCTGCAATTTGCGTGAGCTATGTTAAGAGTGGGGTCCCACAAGAACGGATGCTTAACATGGTCCCTGTTCGGAAATCAAGAGAAGATTACAGAGCTCTTGTAAACAATGAACTAGCCCAGTTAGGCTTAAATTTGTAAGATATGTCATTTGATGGTGCCGGAAATATGGCAGGAAGGTATAATTTTGTCTTCAAGCAAAACTGAAGGAAGAAGTGCCACAATTAATTTTCACACATTGTTATGCCCATGTTTTAAACTTAGTGCTGGGAGGCGCTACGTCAAGCTGTACTGAAGTCAGGAATTTGTTTGGGCTCTTGGAGTTTACCAGTGTATTTATTCATGAATCATTTAAGCGCACATCTCTATGGGTGGAGAAAATTTCAGAATTAACAGCTGGACCAGACAAATTGAGACGATTACAGAATATCGGAAAAACAAGATGGTGGGCTAAAGATAAAGCCTTGACCACTGTTATAGAGAAAACTCGATATGTGGCGTTGATAAAAACCTTAAGTGCCATATCATCGAGCACGGAGTTCGAGCCAAAGTTTTCGTTCCAAGCAAAGGCTTTGATGGATTCTTATTTGAAATTCGAAACAATCCTGACAGCCTTCACGTTCAAGAAAATGTTTGATCTACCCCAGTAAGCCAATATCTCCGAACCCCTACATTGGATTATCTTTAAGCTTAGGGATTCATCAAATGTTTAGATATGGATTTACGAAGATATTTAGAGATGTTTTCAAAGCTGCAAGTCTATTTGCATCCGATGTTCAAGACTTGATGCACGCTGAAACATTGATCTCGACATACAAATGAAGAATTTCTAAAAAACTGAAGAAACATAACCAATTATGAGAAGATAAAGTAACGCTATTGGCTACAGACCCAAAGAGATTTTATTCTATTTCTGTCTACAAAGTCATTATTAATACAGCTTCAGTTAAATGAATTCATCTGCAACGAAGATTTAATGAGAGATGCCGCTTGTTTGGACCCGAAAAACTTTAATGAAATCAAAGAAAATGGGATTCCTAATGACGCACTGAAGTTTATGTTTATACTGGCTTACCTAGGTATACATATATCAATGTACACCCCTCAGAAGCTAATTCAAGCTTGTTCGAGTTAGGTTAAGCAGTATGTTCTGTGTAGGCTTTGTTACTGTGTCCTTACGCCACCTTAGGCACAGCACTGTTAATTTTAGAACCCAAGAGTGAATGGTGGCCGCATACCGAAAGCTAGAAAATTTCTTTCCTAGCCCCGGACTTAAACCTACGACATTTCGGGTTTCCACGTCAAAGGTCAAGGCTTTATTCCACTAAGCTAAAAGAGCATACATTAATTTTACCTCGATGCCTAAGATCTCGACCAATAAGGAAATGACGCGCGCTTGCTGTCAATGACAGAGAGGACTATAGGCCCTCTTTGTCATATTTTCAACGGTTTGTTTTGACAATCAGCCATTTAATTCGAGTTAATATTTTTGCTAGAAGCTGTTATTGGATATTTTTGTTAGCAACGTGTTGATATTTGAAAATTGTAGTATATAAATATGTATATATATATATATATTCTTCTGAACTTTTGGCTTACAATATTTAGTTAGCAAACAATGAAGCATATAGATCAGGGGTTAGTGACGGGGTGTCATACGATTCGGCGTATGACATAAAAGCCTAGAGAAAAAACCCCAGTAAAACTAATTTTTATTTTCTTTCATCATGGACGGAGAAAAGTAAATATCTATTATTTTGTAGAAAATGTACTCAACCAATTTATTTGGAAACTTTAATTTTCAGGCATAAACTGAGTTGTCAAATTTGTTCAAAACAATTTGCTTCTGCTTCGACGAAATATCGTCATATTCGGAATATTCATCATCAAGATCTTATTCCAAAGCAATTAAAGCACATAAAATGCCCAATTTGCCCAGAAGAAAAGAAAATTGCTCTTGAGTCCCATAATGCTTTTGATATTCATTTAGAGCAAATTCATTCCATTAACATCATAATATCACAGTTGACTTTTAAAAACGAAGAAGAATTTGAGGCTTAGCGAGCAAATGTAGCAATGTAGCAAACACAGCATGAAAACTGGAGGAAGTATCAGATTGTCTGGGTTCTGCCCTCCTAGAATTCTTGTGAAGGTAAGTAGTACAGGTAAGTTTTTTCGTTATCCATTTATGTTCAACTAGAAATATGATCCAATATTTCATTTGTATATTTTAGCTGTCCTCTGTTTTCCGGCGAAAAGGCCGAAGACTTTAGGAATCGAGTTCAGCTCTACCAGCAAATCCTGCTCTCACGTCCACGAAGACAGATCGCCTCGTAGTAGCTGGGTACAGATGCGAGTTTATGTACGTGATGGAGCTGACGAGAGAGTGTAAAAAGCGAGTTTCCAGCACCTAAAAACTGGAACATATCGACTAAGGAAGCACACCCCAGCAGAAAAACCTGGTCCTCCGAGGATGGGGTTTTGGTTATTTTTATTATTTCAGATCAAATGGAGGCTATTTTTTCCTTTTCATGATGAATTTCTCTCTCTTCCAAGATAGTTTATTCATTAAATTTGATTCAAAGGTGTTGAGGTAGCAGTTCTGTAAGCTTATTATTCAGTGAAGCATGTTTTTCAAGAACAAGAAAATTCTAATGAGATGCATGCTGAAGATCAGTTTGAAAAAAGGGAAATTGATCTCATATGTGGGTTTTGCCGCTGCTTGATAAATGGAGGTGCTAGGATTTTGATGAAGCACATTTTACTTAAAATAATCATTTACCATTTGATTAGGCAAAAATTGAATTTTTTTTCCAGTCTTGGAATAATACTCCATTTTTATTAGAACTGAATGTAAATATCAATAAAAGCTTTGAAATTATTATTATTATTATTATTTATTTGATAAGAGTTAAGAAATCTATAAACTCACAGAATAACAAAATAAAAGTTAATGCACATGGCTAAAAAGAAAACATAATTTGCTCACAATAAAATAAGTTGACAAATTCAATAAAAGATACAGAAAGCAAATTATAATTGTGACGTTCACCCCTGAATCCACCTGTCATATTGGTTCTTGCACGCATTGACGTTGGAGGCCTCCACAATGGTAGACGGTGAACGATTCCAAGTCGAAAACACTCCATTGGATAGAAAGTACTCCCTCTGCGTTGTTCGGAAATTTTCCCTCCTCAGCTTGAATCTATGGCCACTCAATCATTCGCTATCGTTTAAGATGAACACTCTTCCCAAGTCTGAGCTGAAAAGTCCATTCAGAGCTCTGTAAGTTATTATAAGGTCCCCTCGAATCCTTCTCTCAGAGAATAGGGGAAGATTCATAATGGAGAGCCGTTCAGGAAAATTGGGTCGGAGCACACCATAAGGTATCCTGGTCGCACGACGCTGGATGCTCTCGAGTAATTGTGCATCACGAACCAGAGACGGAGACCAGACTGGTCCGGCATATTCCAGTACAGGGCGCACATATGTGGTGAATAGGATTCTGCAGGTGGTCGGATCGCAACGGGAAAATGATCTTCTCAGTAGATAAAGAATCCTCTTCGCCTTGTTGACAGCATGTAGGATGTGATTAGACCAAGAGAGGTCGTCGGAAACCACTACTCTAAGGTCGCAGTGGGAGCTCTCTAAGGAAATCACGCAGCCACCAAGAGTGTACTCGACTGCTGGATTATTTCTTCCCATGTAAACAACAGCGCACTTCTTGAGATTCAGAGGTAGACACCAGTTTGTAGAGCAGTCATAAAGGGCATCAAGGTCTTGCTGGATAACACCAGGATCGGTGAGGGGACTGCCAAATATTTTCGAATCATCGGCAAAAAGTTAACAATGGGATCGAATAGTTCTCGGTATATCCGAAGAGTATAAAAGAAAAAGAATTGGACCCAGCACCGAACCCTGTGGGACCCCACCAAGAACCGGTCTGCTGGTCGATAGAGAATCACCTGCATGCACGCGAAAGCTACGACCCTAGAGGAATGAACTGATCCACCGAAGAAGGGAACCCCGAATACCCAAATTTTCTTGTTTCAGAAGTAGGCGCCTGTGTGGAACCCGATCGAAAGCACGAGAAAAATCGAGGTAGACTACGTCAACAGGAATACGTTTGTCCAGCATACGCGACCACTCATCCACGCACAACAAAAGGTTGGTCAACACAGAACGACCACGCAAGAAACCATGCTGTTCCCTTGGGATTAAGTTGTTCTGAAGAGCGAATTGAGTGACTCTTTCCAGGATTACTCTCTCGCATATTTTTGCTGCAATCGGTACCAGGCTGATAGGACGGTAATTTCTGGCGTCCAACTTGTCCCCCGATTTAAATATGGGAGTTATAAGCGCCGTTTTCCAACAATTGGGTAGTGTATGGGAAGAGAAAGATTTCTCATATAAGATAAATAAGAGTTTAGCCAGGGAAGATGCACCGCATCTGAGAACCCTCGCAGAAATCCCATCGGCCCCCGGAGAATAAGAAACGTCCAACTGTTGGAGATGCTCCAAAACAAGAGCAGGAGAAAATTCAACGTCGCTCAAAGTCACACCTGGACAACCTGTCGGCAGATTCGGCAAATGAGGAGGCTCCAAAGAGAACGCAGCCTCAAAGACATCAGCAAGCTCCTCCACAGACGCCGAAGTCAAAGATGTGGGGTCGCCTTGTTTGTCTCTGACTAATGGGACGGAGACTTTCGTTTGCAGAGAAGACCTCAGATATTTGAACATGCGCTTGCGATCTTTGGAAGAGGCCAGTTTGGACTCAAAATTACGTTTAGCCCTTCTAATTACATCTGACAAGTAATTGGAGTAGTCTCTGTGCTCTTGGTAAGTATGGTCGGATTTATTGCGCATATATCTCTGCCAAATAAACTTCTTATGTCTGATCATCTTGAGGATACTATGGTCGATCCAAGGTTTGGCAGGAACACAAACAACGGACTTTGTCTCGGAGCAATCATCAATCAAAGCTTTGACTGTGTCTAGAAAGATGTTCTACATTTCATTAACGTCGGCCGCAGGCGAGAGAACCCTGTCCCAATCCAAGTCCAGAGCCTCCAGGAGGAGGATGAAATTTATTGACTTGATCTTTTTGGCATGTTTGGAACCTGATGAACTCAGTGATAGGTGTATCTTGGATGAGAGGGTGACGTGGTCTGACTTACCGAACGGAGGCAAATAGTGAAGCTGCGATACAAGGTCCTGATTGTTGACAAGAATTAGATCTAGAAGCGATGGGGTTTGGTTAATTCGAAATCTGGTGGGTTGAGTAACCAACTGAAAGAAGTTGGTATCGCGGAACATATCGACGTATGGCCCAGAGGATGAACTACACCGATATCTACCCGACAATGGCCACCGTACGTCCGGTAAGTTGAAGTCTCCACACAAAAAGACATTGTCGCTCGAAGAGGAGAGCTCGGCAAGAGATTCACCGAAATGAGAGTCTTGCACACATTCACGGGGTCTGTAAATGCAGCCAATTGTCAACACAGTGGAATTTTTACTCGAAACCTTGATAAATATATTGTAAATACCTGGGTAATCAAAGAGAATGAATCCAAATTGAAATCTCTGCTTATGTCCTCGCTGCAGTAGACACGAACCCCTGCATAACCAATGGTAGTTGTGTTGTCACTGCGAAAAATAGTATAATCAGGTATTGTGACGGTTACATCGTTAACACTAGGCTGTAGCCATGACTCTGAGATCAGTATAAATTTGGGGTGGTAGTCTTTAACAAACGATTGGAGTTCGAGTAGTTTGGAGTGCAGTGATTGTATGTTGGTGTACACAACGGTCCATTCAGTAAGTGCAGAATTCAGTTTTTTGGGATTTCCATCGGGTTTTACTATAGTGGGAACACCCCTCACAAACTTTATGTCTATGTTAGTCTCTCCAGCATCTCTCCTACGCTTGAGTTGGTCCCTTAGCAAGTTGAGTTCAGACAATTGTTTAGGCGTTTTATCGTCAGATATAGAGATTTTGCTGTAGGACGGGTTGCTGAGCACCACCCTCCAGTTGTGCAGAATTTTTTGGACCACTGTCGGGTTGGAAAAGGTAACCTTGATTGGTCGGGGTTTGGACCCACCAACTTTGCCAAGACGTCCATAATCTAAGCGGCACTCAATAGCGCTTGGAACAACGAGATTAATAATATTAGAAATCGCAGAGCCGTCATTAACAGACCCTTCCTCAGGAATACCTTTCAGGATAACATTGTGGGATCTCCGAACACGATCAAGTAATTCAGACTGTTATCAGAGAAATATATTAGCTTCTTCGAAATAATGCATTTTCCAACAAACCTGATCCTGTAGAGAAAACAATGAGTGTAATATATTGAAACTGACTTTTTAGTGTTACTTCAAGTGCCTTACGGTCAATAAGATATTTCGATACATTTAAAACAGAAAATAATATATGTGGTCATACTATTTGGTACGTTCACATATGCACCATTTATCCTTGTTTGTAAATCACAACATATCATTTTATTTGAAATGCTTTAATGATTAATGAAAGATTGAGTGTTTTGTTCAAATATTCTGAAAAACATTTCAATTTGTTTTATTGTCATGAATTGGAAATGTGCTTTAAATTAATTTTACTACCGATATTGGCCCCTGTTGAGCATCATGCGATATCTTAGGAGTAATTAATAAGTTATTTTTATAAGATACAAAAATTAGACCAATTGTAAAGGACACTTGGAACTTATTGTATAAATGATCTAAGGTAGATAATCAAAAAAATACCTACAATAACATTAATGTCTGCTTTCGCACCATACAAAATATTAACTTAGTATAATTCGAAATGAAATAAGAATTTATTGATGCTACAAGTATCAGATTTTATTCATCAATCAAATATTTTGTGTTTACTTGTTTCAACAAATTTTGAGGCTATCTTCTTCTTCTACTGTTTCTCAAACAAGCACTAGCTCTAATAGCATCCCTCTATTAGAGTAGGCTTGAGTATGCGCTCAGCCTGTAGACTATGCACCCAGTTTCAGTGTTGTAGTGATAAATTCAGCGATCCAGGGTCCCGAGGGCGCAGGAGTTTTGTAGTACAATCCCAGGATCGGCTTATGGCTTCTTGATATAGAATATGTGTATCTGTAGAACTCAATTACATATACATTACTGCTCGAATAACATGCTCATTCAAAAGCGAAGGAAGCATAGGTTTGTGGTTGAAACTAGGAATCACAAGGGGGCAAAACATGCGGAAATACAAGCTGATAAAGCAACAAACAAAAAAAAATTAAAGGTCAAAGCACTACAGAACAAGCTCACAGAAATTTTGAGGTTATAGATAACTTATTGCTGGTTTATTTTTAATAACATCCCCTACAAATATTTGTCATCACTATAGAAACTGATATGGCACTCCGTTTTTACACTGTTTTTACTAATTTTTCGAACCTGTAGTTTTCACCAACAAACAAATTCATGCTTATGCTGGAAATAGGGAGCCCTGAAAAATTCAGTATAATCCAAGGAGAATTGTTATCCATTTCTTCATTACAATGAATCTATAAATATCCATTTAAAAATAAATACTATTAAACTAAAAACAAAAGCAGCATATAAGATAAAAAGGCAAAACCGGAAAAAAGTTTTCGGAATCCTCTCCTATATGGCGCTCTCAGAGATATAGAGTGGGGAGAATGATCTTCGAGATGCGCGAAGTGGCTAACTTTCGGTTCATTGGCGTAGAAAGCAGTGTACCTGAGGGATAGTTAGTATAAAATTAAAAATAAAATGAAATGTATAGAGCATATCAATTTCTTAGATAAATCTTTAGCTTCAGAATTCATACTCAGAATATCAGTCCAAACTGTCCTCATATCAACTGATTTTGGAAAACTAAAAAGAATCATATTACTGTGGAAAGAAAACAACACACCACTGAGCAGATAAACAATGCCAAACAAACAACGACGAAGATATTTTAGACTTAGACCAAGCAGCAAAAGATGTCATGTGTTCTTCCGGAAGTGGTTTGGACGTCTATCAACGTTGCATACCATGTGCATGTAAACTTTTATCACAGTATAACATGCATGTCAGCACTGACACCACCTTATATGTTGCATATTGTGTAATTCTCACAATTTCATTCACGCAAGTGACTTGTGAGAGTCGATTCTCAGCATTAAAGGCATCAAAATGAGACTCCGTTCTCTACTGGGGCAAGAACTGTTAGATTCGCTAATTATATTAAATACAGAATCGGATCTAATCAAGGGGTGACGAAAACAGCAGCTTTTACGATCGAGTCATTAACTGTCTAGCTGAAAGTTCTCCTCTTTGAAAAAATGTTGATTGGCTAGCTTTATATTATTATTTGTTATTAGTAAATACCTACTTAACATTTTACCTTATTTTAGTATTGTAATAAATTTTTTATAGTTTGTTTATCTCAATTTGCGTATCCCATTATTTTTCGATATTATCCCATCACCATTATCTAGTCTCGGGCCTCGGGATTGCGATCAGCCACCCGGGCTCATCCGGCCCAGTCCAACCCTGTACAATTGCACCCCACTCGGTAGTCAAATTTTGGACCACGGATTTATGAAAGTTAAAGACAGACAATCAAACCCAAATGAAGGTTCTAGGTGATAATAGCTATGAGGCACACTTTTTCCGAAATAGATGGCTATCCGCGGTGGAATTTGTCCCGGAACTTTTTCAATTCTATTGATGTCACGGTTGATTAAGGAGACCATAGCACTGATGTATGATATACTCCAATTCAGGACTACAAAGTAAGCGTGAAATAGTGTGAAGTTGGATTAATAAAACGACTATAAGATTAAGAACATATAAGGTTGATGAATAGAAATCCATTATTTTGTCGACACATAGCTATACTGACCTATATCTCTGTTTGTAATTGTGGCATCTGGTCAAACTTTTTTTCTATGAAAAAAAGAATTTATATTGTAGCTTAACATATTTTGTCATTGTTGTGACTAAACAATTCAGTTGTGTGTTAGAGCGTCAAAATATAGGTGAGCAAAGAAAAATTCAGTTCATTTTACAATTTTACTCTGATGACAGGGGGGTATGCAACTGAGGCAAATGCAAATGTAAATTATATTCATGACCACAATACTGTAAGAGCCAATCATGCGCACTTTTGGTTTCGCTGATTCTGACCCGGTAATTTTGATTTGAAAGATGCATCTCGCACGTGAAGATATTGAAATATTGAAAACTGTTGAAAATGATCGAAGTAAGGAAGCAAGCGATGGGCCATGAAATAGATCTAAACCATTTGCATTGTGCTGGCTTCAAAAAGAAGCTTGATGTTTGGGTGTTGCCAAAGTTGTCGGAAAAAATTTGATGAATCGTGTTTCCATCTGCGATTCCTTAGCCAAACGGAAGAAAATCGATCCATTTCTAAAGAGGCTGGTAACTGGCGACGAGAAATGGGTCACATACGACAATGTCAAGTGGAAACTTTCATTGTCGAAGGACGGTGAAGCAGCTCAAACGGTGGCCAAAGAAGGATTGATGGCCCGGAAAGTTTTGCTCTGTGTTTGGTGGTATTGGAAAGGGTCATATACTTTGAGCTACTGCTCAAGGGCCAGACAGTCAATTCGGATCTCTACTGCCAACAATTAGACTGTTTGAAAGCAGCAATTGATCAAAAGAGACCCAAATTGTCAAATAGAAGAGGTGTCGTATTCCATCATGACAACACCTGATTTCACACGTCTTTGATTGCCTGCCAAAAACTTCGGGACCTTGGTTGGGAGGTTCCTATACATCCGACTTATAGTCCAGATCTGGCACCAAGCCATTAGTATTTATTTTTTCCCATGTCTAACGCTCTTGGTGATGTAAAATTGGCCACAAAGAAGATTGTGAAAAATGGTTTCTCATTTTTCTGCTAATAGAGACAAGTTGTTTTGGGAACAAGCCATAATGAAATCACCTTTTAAAACCTTTAGTTAGTCGCGCTTAAATACTTACGTTATTGGTCGCGTGGAGTCCGGACGGACCCCAGGATTTACTTTTGACAATAAAATAGATAAAATTAGTGAAAATATTTATTTTATATAGGAACATTAAGAACAACATCTAAACTATGAAAACAATGTAAAACTTTCAGAAAATAACGAAATTAAAGTTTCTTAAAACAGTAATCAAAATATTTTAAATTTTTAGACACATGAATCACAGAACTTTATAGCATGTTCATTGCACATAAATTTGTTGCATTTACCACACTTAGCATTTTTAGCATCTCCCTTTGGTCCCGGTAAATGCAACACAATATTGTGTCTTGATCTTTGACTTGGAGGATTTTTGAACCATTTGGTTTGTTTGTCTTTGGCGATATAATATTCTGATGAAGATTATTCCGCTTCATCTTTTTGAGTCAGTTTCACTTTGTTCAGAGTCAGAATTATGATCTAGCTGTTCAACTAATCTCTGGTGCCCAACTGATCATTACTTTCATCAAATGGCTCTTCTTCGTCTTCGAGGAGCAGATTTGATATTTGCTCTGGATTCAAGTTGCCACTTGCCATTGTGTTCTACAGCTTGTTAAAATTAACAAATATACATTAAAAGCAAGTTTACATAAAACTTTCTACTACACTATTAGTAGCGCGGGGTTTGTTGGACCCCAAAAACCTCCGTATGGCAAGTGTGTTTGACGCAGCGGCTTGCTGAACATTGAGTAGGAAAGGGTGGTTTAAGCTAGGAAGGTACCAAGACGCAAGGCCGCGTAAGTGTAATATTTGCCGATATTTGATAAAAACAATCTCGCTCGGGGTCCAATAGACCCGCGCGACTAATTAAAGGTTAAATGGCAACAAGTATCTAAAAACATGGGTGCATATTTCAGAATTGACGAATGATTGTAAATATGTTAAATAAAACCCAAAATTGAAGTTAAAATAATGGATTTTTTCTCCAACCCAATATATTAAATTTTAATTTTAATTTTCACATAAAAGAGTTTGACTACATCAGAAATTCCATAATTCAAATAGAAAAATAGATTTTTTTAACATCATTTAGATATACAAGAATCCTCGAAAAATAATTATTTATTTGAGAATTTCTATTTTAAAATTTAATAACGTAATGGAAAACATATAAAAAGGAAACAAAGGTAAGCTGGTTAGTTGACTCAGAAATCATTTATAATGAGTAGGTCATAAGTATTTAAAAATCCAGTTCCTGGTAATCCATAAGCATTCACAAAATTATGGATTGGAAAAAGCCAAATCAAGCAACCTGCATATTTAAAATCAGTTATTTAGTCCTCATATATCCAGGCATAAAAAAATTAATAACCCTCTTGACGACAATTGATATAGCAAATACCACCTTCACAGTCACAAATTTCAAAATTTACATGAATACATTTGTAACGAAGTAGTTTTGTTTACGTGGCGTAAACCTGTTGACCTCGATCGAATCCAGCGAGATCACGCTGAACAGTGGTAATTCCCACCTCCACCTGCAGTGCGCGCACGGCGCTTGTTGGTGGGGAGGCCGAGAATGGTACTTATAGGCGAGTCGAGAACCGTGAACGGCAGTTCCGCGGACGGCGCGACTCGAAGCAGGAAAGCTTCCACCGTTTAGTGGGGAGGGTCCAGCCAGTGTTGTTAGTGCTGGTAGTGAGTTCAGTGGTAGGCAGACATACCAAGGTTGGAAAGGGGTGTAGAGAGGGTACCGGAGGGCCACTTGTGGAGGACGAGATTCCAGGAGGTGAGTGTGAGGTTCGATCGTTGAGACCGAACGACGGCTGCAGGAGGGCGTTCAGGGCATCACGTCCTTTATGAGTCCTTTAGCCGGTATTGCGGATCCGACATCTGGGTGCCGAGATGAGGAAACTCAATCGTCCCTAGGTTGTAGGCCGTTTTACCTCGGCGGACTCCTGCTGTCCATCTCTCGGAGCTGACGTTGATGTACGAGATGAGGAAACTCAATCGTGCTTAGACCGAAAGTTTTCCGTGACGTGGGCTGCTGCGCGGTGAGGGTCGTGTTGTGCCCCCTCCTGCTGTCGTTTGTCGACCCGACCCGTTCGAGGCACGGGTTCGTTACGGGTGTCGGCTGGGTCCTCTAGCCGGTATTGCGGATCCGACATCTGGGTATCGAGATGATGAAAACTCAATCGTCCCTAGGTGGTGGGCCATCTTACCTCGACGGACTCCTGCTGTCCATCTCGCGGAGCTGACGTTGACGTACGAGATGAGGAAACTCAATCGTGCTTAGACCGAAGTTTTCCGTGGCGTGGGCCGCTGTGCGGCAGGCACTTGGTTCGACCTCGGCCCTGTCGTCATAGCGGGTGGACGCGCGGTGGCTTGCGCATGCGCACACCATACCGCTGGTCACTCCGGTTTGGGCTGGGCCTTGGCAGTTCTCTTCGAGGGGTTCTGTTGCGCACGGACACTAGTTGCGCCGTGCGGAACCGTGCCCCAAGGACAACCCCGCTTGGATGGTCCATGTTGGCCTGAATGAGGCTTTGGTTTCCGCCCCCTCTCGCTTTAACCCCGAGATATTATCATTTTTATCAAAGCTAAACTTTATGGAACACAGTGCATCTACGTGATTGGTCTGCATCGGGGTAAAATTAATGTATGCTATGCGATACACACTATCGCATCAATTGCAAATATTAATCGAGAGTTGCTGTCAAAAGAATTGGAATCTTTTGCAAATAATTTCAGGGCACTGTCTAAAACTCTTTTGAATGAGCACATTTCTTCTAGGCAGCATAACACACACAAAGCAACGAAGAAAACGACGAAGATGTTTTAGACTTAGACCAAGCAGCAAAAGGTGACCGCCTCGGTGGTCCAGCCGGCTAGAGAGCCGACTGGAGTATCGTAGGTGGGGGGTTCGAGTCCCCCTGAAGTCATGGTTGTTGTGTACGTCCAAGTTTCAGTTCAGAAAAAAAGATAAATTGTTGGGTAATGCACACGTTGGCAAGCCCATGAAACCAGAATAAAAAAAAAAAAGCAGCAAAAGATGCCATGTGTTCTTCCGGAAGTGGTTTGGACGTCTATCAACGTTGCATACCATGTGCATGTAAACTTTTATCACAGTATAACATGCGTATCAGCACTGACACCACCTTATATGTTGCATATTGTGTAATTCTCACAATTTCATTCACGCAAGTGACTTGTGAGAGCCGATTTTCAGCATTAAAGCGCATCAAAACGAGACTCCGTTCTCTACTGGGGCAAGAACTGTTAGATTCGCTAATTATATTAAATACAGAATCGGATCTAATCAAGGGTGACGAAAACAGCAGCTTTTACGATCGAGTCATTAACTGTCTAGCTGAAAGTTATCCTCTTTGAAAAAAATGTTGATTGGCTAGCTTTATATTATTATTTGTTATCAGTAAATACCTACTTAACATTTTATTTAATTTAGTATTGTGATAAATTTTTTATAGTTTGTTTATCTCAATTTGCGTATCCCAGTTTTTTTCGATATTATCCCATCACCATTATCTAGTCTCAGGCCTCGGGATTGCGATCAGCCACCCGGGCTCTTCCGGCCCAGTCCAACCCTGTACATTTGCACCCCACTCCGTAGTCAATGTAAATTTTGGACCACGGGTTTATTGAAGTTAAAAACAGACAATCAAACCCAAATAAAGGTTCTAGGTGATAATAGCTATGAGGCACACTTTTCCGAAATAGATGGCTATCTGCGGTGGAATTTGTCCAGGAACTTCTTTCAATTCTATTGATGTCACGGTTGATTAAGGATACCATAGCACTGATGTATGATATACTCCAATTCAGGACTACAAAGTGAGCGTGAAATAGTGTTATTGTGTAGACAGGAATATCATGAAGTTGGATTAATAAAACGACTATAAGATTAAGAACATATGAGGTTGATGAATAGAAATCCATTATTTTGTCGACACATAGCTATACTGACCTATATCTCTGTTTGTAATTGTCGCATCTGGTCAAACTTTTTTCTATGAAAAAAAGAATTTATATTGTAGCTTAACATATTTTGTCATTGTTGTGACTAAACAATTCAGTTGTGTGTTAGAGCGTCAAAATATAGGTGAGCAAAGAAAAAATTCGGTTCATTTTACAATTTTGCTCTGATGACAGGGGGTATGCAACTGAGGCAAATGCAAATGTAAATTATGTTCATGGCCACAATACTGTAACAGCCAATCATGCGCACTTTTGGTTTCGCTGATTCCGACCCGGTAATTTTGATTTGAAAGATGCATCTCGCACCTAAAGATATTGAAATATTGAAAACTGTTGAAAATGATCGAAGTAAGGAAGCAAGCGATGGGCCATGAAATAGATCTAAACCATTTGCATTATGCTGGCTTCAAAAAGAAGCTTGATGTTTGGGTGTTGCTCAAGTTGTCGGAAAAAAATTTGATGAATCGTGTTTCCATCTGCTATTCCTTAGCCAAACGGAAGAAAATCTATCCATTTCTAAAGAGGCTGGTAACTGGTGACGAGAAATGGGTCACATACGACAATGTCAAGTGGAAACGTTCATTGTCGAAGGACGGTGAAGCAGCTCAAACGGTGGCCAAAGAAGGATTGACGGCCCGGAAAGTTTTGCTCTGTATTTGGTGGTATTGGAAGGGGTCATCTACTTTGAGCTACTGCTCAAGGGCCAGACGCTCAATTCGGATCTCTACTGCCAACAATTAGACCGTTTGAAAGCAGCAATTGATCAAAAGAGACCCAAATTGTCGTATTCCATCTTGACAACGCCTGGTCTCACACGTCTTTGATTGCCGGCCAAAAGCTTCGGGACCTTGGTTAGAAGGTTCCTATACATCGGTCTTATAGTCCAGATCTGGCACCAAGCCATTAGCATTTATTTTTTCCCACGTCTAACGCTCTTGGTGTTGTAAAATTGACCTCAAAAGAAGATTGTGAAAAATGGTTTTATCATTTTTTTAGTAATAGAGACAAGTTGTTTTGGGAACAAGCCATAATGAAATCACCTTTTAAATGGCAACAAGTATCTAAAATCATGGGTGCATATTTCAGAATTGACGAATGATTGTAAATATGTTTATTAAAACCCCAAAATTGAAGTAAAAATAATGGATTTTTTTCTCCAACCCAATATATTCAATTTTAATTCTAATTTTCACATAAAAGAGTTAGACTACATCAGAAATTTCATAATTCAAATAGAAAAATAGATTTTTTTTAACATCATTTAGATATACAAGAATCCTCGAAAAATAATTATTCATTTGAAAATTTCTATTTGTAAATTTAATAACGTAATGGAAAACATATAAAAAGGAATCAAAGGTAGGCTGGTTAGTTGACTCAGAAATCATTTATAATGAGTAGGTAATAAGTATTTAAAAATCCAGTTCCTGGTAATCCATAAGCAATTACAAAATTATGGATTGGAAAAAGCCGAATCAAGCAACCTGCATATTTAAAATCAGTTATTTAGTCTTCATATATCCAGGCATAAAAAAAATAATAATAACCCTCTTGACGACAATTGATATAGCAAATACCACCTTCACAGTCACAAATTTCAAAATTTACATGAATACATTTCTCTTTCAAAATATTTTCCTCTTTTTAAAATGTACTGTTTTATATTCATTCACTTCCTCTTCTGTTAGTAGCGAAGATATAAAACCCGAACCATTGGTAGATGGACAATGAGCTAGATTTAGGCGTGTATTACTTCACTGTATCGACAAAATCTGTAAATGTGAAACGATTAATGCATAAAAGATATTGGAAGTGCATTCTTGGTCGTAATTTTGAAGCAACTCTAGGAAAGTGTAAAAAAATCTGTTTACATCAATTTAGTTAATTCGAATGAGAAAATCATCACAAAACATCACAAATAAAGAAGACATTTTCAAAAAATTGATGGAAAACTATTTATAGCTGGAAAAACGATCATTATTGTGGAGTTTCATATTATGAAATTTAATCTATTGAAAGTATGGCTCTACCTAAATCAAAATAAATCGATTTTTTCACTAGAAATGATGGATTAGGTACTTCAATCACGTAGACATTAGTATAATGACGAAACAATTCCTCGAGGGGGTACTGGGTATACTTTTTTTTTTATTTTCAGTGTAAAAAATAAGTTTACGTTTTCTGTAGCTAAAACTAATATTGTATCACTGTATCACCTAAACTGCAAAGTACAGCGGTGATGCTCCGTCCTGCTGAAGCGTAAGTACCATTCTGAAATGTTTCTATGCACCTTCAAAGCTATGGTGATTAAAAAATCAATCACAAGGCAAATACAGATATACACCGCCAGTAAGATATACAGAAAGGAACAAAGGACCGATCAATTTTAATCACTGCATGCAATCGATTGTGAGAAATTTGTTGTTGTTATTTTTTTAATAGAAATTATACTATCAATTAAAACATCCCTCTTTCATTTAGTTACTCGGTACCATAATTTCATAAAAATCACGCTCCAACATAGATGAGAATGATTCGCTTTATGAACACGAACTGCAGGTTTATACTAATCCACGCATACATTTGTGCGTCAATATACTACCCCCTTTGAGTATTCAAATTCCTGATGGGGTTGCATCCCTCTCTAGGTGGTTGTCTATGGTTGCTAGTAGAAACAAGCATTGTATCTCGGATCAAGTCCCCCTCTCATCAAAAAATTACCTGAGATGCCACGTTCATATTCAGGGGGTGGGAACTCGCCTACAACAAAGGTGGTCACGTTTTTCTTCGACAAGCGGCAGAGACATCTTTAGTCATTTCCAAAGCGGATCGGTAAATTAGGAATTCTCAGTACCTGGTGATCGGTAAAAACGGATTTTATCAGATCTCGGTGATGAATAAGAAACTATTCTTTGATGAGCATGAACTTTCATGTTATCTATGCCAACGCCATTTTTTTTCCCATGTCGTATTCAAGTTTTATTCCATACATAGACTACTTATTTTTTATTCAAAAAGTAGTGTTATTCAGCTAGAGATGTATTCATTTTAAACTTATTCAATTCAATTTAATTAAAATGGTTTATTCTTGCTGTGTTCCCAATTGCTACAGTGATAGTAATGTCAAAAGGTATATGTTGCATTCATATAAGTAGTGGTTTTGGATTAACTTATAACTGACTAAAAATGTATTGTGAATTAATATTTTCTGTAGCAATTTCATATTCGTGTAGTAATTTCTGATTAGTAAAAATTTGGGACAGTTTCTAACAATGTTTTCTTTCTAGGTTTTTCATTACACAAGTTGAGGGTGTTAGAAATGTTTGGTTGGAAAGAATCGGAAATCCATGTCTTCATTCATCCAAAAGCGTTATTTGCATAAAGCATTTTCATATGGATTGTATAGACCAACATGGAAAGCTGACAAGATTTGCTCTACCAACACTTAATTTGCCAAGTAATTCATTCTACTCTCTATGATTATCATTTTTGTAATTTCATTAATCTTTCAGCTTATGTGAGCCGCCCTCAAAATGATGACATCTTTCTTCTACGTTCCAGAACTCCTGAAGAAACTTTGAGGCAACAAGGTATTTATATATAAGTGAACTGCTCATGGTCATTGATTATAGTTTTGGGTATTCCACTAATAGTGGGTTTCATAAAAATCGTTTATCAAAAGATTCCTAGAATAGGTACTTCAACGGATGTGTGAGATTTACCGTTGGAACGCCAAATTCATGGAATTTCAGTTTATAAGTTTATTGATTTTGCCATGAAATTAATTCTGTACTTTTATGACAGGACTATTGATAAAATTTTATCGGGAAAAAAACAATAAGATCTTATGATTCAATAATGAAGATGGCACCCGAAAAAGTAGGTATCTCAAAAGAAAAGAAAATAGACGTTAGGAAATTGTTTCTGTATAAAAGTATAAATCCAATGCATTTCATGCTTAAATTGATATATTTGTCACTAATATTCTAATTTATTCTTTCAATGTAGTTTTCTTAATTTGATGAGTGATTGTTGCATAATTATTGTTGGTTCGTTTATTCTTTCCCTCGATATTGAAATTTTTGTAAATTGATTATTTACTGCATTATATATATTTCCAAAGTTTATTTTTTGTTTATTTCCTTTCATCCTCTAAAGATCAGTATTTCCTTCGATTTGAATGCAGATATATTTGAAATGACCATAATTCTTTTATTCTGCTGCAAATTGTCACAATTTTCTGATCAAATGATATTTTTTATTGAAATTGTGACAATCTTCAGCAGATTGAAATAATGGTCATTTCAAATGTATTTGTTTCGAAATCCAATAAAAATATGGGATTCAACCTGCGCTTGCGTGGAATTCTATGATAACTCATATAAAATGCACTAGAGGGCGTCACGAGACGGAACGTTGTGCGAATGGAATCTGTAATCAATTAGGCAATGACTAAAGATGCCGCTGTAAGTTGAGCTCTCGAAATCGGGACCAAAATTCATGCCAGAGTTGCCTATCAATAGATAGTCTATGTTCATAATGCAATGGAAACAAAATTCAACACTCCACTGACCTAGATGTAGGGATGGGACATCGATAGATTTTCGTCGATGTTTAACATCGATGATAACATCGAACTGTACCATCGATGTTTGTGAACATCGGTGTTTTTACACTTTAATTATACTTAGGTATATCAATCATTCATAATGATTTAACGATAAATTCCCAATATATCAAAAAAAAAATTTCAATGTCTACTGAGAATTCTTATATTAGAAAAAAGATACAGGTAACTATAACATAAATTTGGAAAAGCATAAAATAAAAATTGATTCAATAAATGGATAGAACTCTGGACACTGAAATAAATTAAAGGTCCCAAATACTCCTTACTACATATCCCTATCACCAAATTAGTGTAAACTGGAAAGCACAAAATCAAGTAAAATTAATTTTTGGACGCCCTCTATCTCAGAAATCAAGTCGTTCATATGAACGTTTTTATTTTAAAATCACGCAAAGTTTAACCCCTTAAAGTTTGCACAAGTAATTGATTGTCACCCTGTATAGTAAACGACCGATTCCAAAATTATCATAACACAAAATTGGGGTAAAACCCGAATATAACTTTCTCCTGACGTCAACCAGAACTGTGGCGACTAATTTCACCCATCTGTCTATACAGGGTGACAACAAAATATGGAATCATGCTCATGTTTGTATATCAATGAGAATATGAAATTCGATTTTTGCATTGTGGAATATTTTGGTTGTACCAAATAAGGGTCACAAATATTTCCAGTTAGACAGAAAGTGGACTATTTTTTGAATATTTGATTGCAAAATCGGTATATTTTTTCATACTTTCATTGTACACTTCATTCTGAGTACGACGCTGTTTTCTTCTACAATTTTTGACAAGTCATATCCATGATTTTGAATAATATATAAATCAACCGTATAAAAACAAACCTAGTTGACTGAAAAATGATTCAATAGCTGAATTTCCATAATCGGGACCTTGGTTGGGAGGTTCCTATACATCCGACTTATAGTCCAGATCTGGCACCAAGCCATTAGTATTTATTTTTTCCCATGTCTAACGCTCTTGGTGATGTAAAATTGGCCACAAAGAAGATTGTGAAAAATGGTTTTCTCATTTTTCTGCTAATAGAGACAAGTTGTTTTGGGAACAAGCCATAATGAAATCACCTTTTAAAACCTTTAGTTAGTCGCGCTTAAATACTTACGTTATTGGTCGCGTGGAGTCCGGACGGACCCCAGGATTTACTATTGACAATAAAATAGATAAAATTAGTGAAAATATTTATTTTATATAGGAACATTAAGAACAACATCTAAACTATGAAAACAATGTAAAACTTTCAGAAAATAACGAAATTAAAGTTTCTTAAAACAGTAATCAAAATATTTTAAATTTTTAGACACATGAATCACAGAACTTTATAGCATGTTCATTGCACGTCAATTTGTTGCATATACCACACTTAGCATTTTTAGCATCTCCCTTTGGTCCCAGTATAAGCAACACAATATTGTGTCTTGTTCTTTGACTTGGAGGATTTTTGAACCATTTGGTTTGTTTGTCTTTGGCGATATAATATTCTGATGAAGATTATTCTGCTTCATCTTTTGAGTCGGTTTCACTTTGTTCAGAGTCAGAATTATGATCTAGCTGTTCAACTAAATGTTCTCTGGTGCCCAACTGATCATTACTTTCATCAAATGGCTCTTCTTCGTCTTCGAGGAGCAGATTTGATATTTGCTCTAGATTCAAGTTGCCACTTGCCATTGTGTTCTACAGCTTGTTCAAATTAACAAATATACATTAAAAGCAAGTTTACATAAAATTTCGAAACAGAAAAAACAACTTACCAAAATTCTACTACACTATTAGTCGCGCGGGGTCTGTTGGACCCCAAAAACCTCCGTATGGCAAGTGTGTTTGACGCAGCGGCTTGCTGAACATTGAGTAGGAAAGGGTGGTTTAAGCTAGAAGGTACCAAGACGCAAGGCCGCGTAAGTGTAATATTTGCCGATATTTGATAAAAAAACAATCTCGCTCGGGGTCCAATAGACCCCGCGCGACTAATTAAAGGTTAAATGGCAACAAGTATCTAAAAACATGGGTGCATATTTCAGAATTGACGAATGATTGTAAATATGTTAAATAAACCCCAAAATTGAAGTTAAAATAATGGATTTTTTTCTCCAACCCAATATATTAAATTTTAATTTTAATTTTCACATAAAAGAGTTTGACTACATCAGAAATTCCATAATTCAAATAGAAAAATAGATTTTTTTAACATCATTTAGATATACAAGAATCCTCGAAAAATAATTATTTATTTGAGAATTTCTATTTTAAAATTTAATAACGTAATGGAAAACATATAAAAGGAAACAAAGGTAAGCTGGTTAGTTGACTCAGAAATCATTTATAATGAGTAGGTCATAAGTATTTAAAAATCCAGTTCCTGGTAATCCATAAGCATTCACAAAATTATGGATTGGAAAAAGCCAAATCAAGCAACCTGCATATTTAAAATCAGTTATTTAGTCCTCATATATCCAGGCATAAAAAAATTAATAACCCTCTTGACGACAATTGATATAGCAAATACCACCTTCACAGTCACAAATTTCAAAATTTACATGAATACATTTGTAACGAAGTAGTTTTGTTTACGTGGCGTAAACCTGTTGACCTCGATCGAATCCAGCGAGATCACGCTGAACAGTGGTAATTCCCACCTCCACCTGCAGTGCGCACGGCGCTTGTTGGTGGGGAGGCCGAGAATGGTACTTATAGGCGAGTCGAGAACCGTGAACGGCAGTTCCGCGGACGGCGCGACTCGAAGCAGGAAAGCTTCCACCGTTTAGTGGGGAGGATCCAGCCAGTGTTGTTAGTGCTGGTAGTGAGTTCAGTGGTAGCAGACATACCAAGGTAGGAAAGGGGGTGTAGAGAGGGTACCGGAGGGCCACTTGTGGAGGACGAGATTCCAGGAGGTGAGTGTGAGGTTCGATCGTTGAGACCGAACGACGGCTGCAGGAGGGCGTTCAGGGCATCACGTCCTTTATGAGTCCTTTAGCCGGTATTGCGGATCCGACATCTGGGTGCCGAGATGAGGAAACTCAATCGTCCCTAGGTTGTAGGCCGTTTTACCTCGGCGGACTCCTGCTGTCCATCTCTCGGAGCTGACGTTGATGTACGAGATGAGGAAACTCAATCGTGCTTAGACCGAAAGTTTTCCGTGACGTGGGCTGCTGCGCGGTGAGGGTCGTGTTGTGCCCCCTCCTGCTGTCGTTTGTCGACCCGACCCGTTCGAGGCACGGGTTCGTTACGGGTGTCGGCTGGGTCCTCTAGCCGGTATTGCGGATCCGACATCTGGGTATCGAGATGAGAAAACTCAATCGTCCCTAGGTGGTGGGCCATCTTACCTCGACGGACTCCTGCTGTCCATCTCGCGGAGCTGACGTTGACGTACGAGATGAGGAAACTCAATCGTGCTTAGACCGAAGTTTTCCGTGGCGTGGGCCGCTGTGCGGCAGGCACTTGGTTCGACCTCGGCCCTGTCGTCATAGCGGGTGGACGCGCGGTGGCTTGCGCATGCGCACACCATACCGCTGGTCACTCCGGTTTGGGCTGGGCCTTGGCAGTTCTCTTCGAGGGGTTCTGTTGCGCACGGACACTAGTTGCGCCGTGCGGAACCGTGCCCCAGGACAACCCCGCTTGGATGGTCCATGTTGGCCTGAATGAGGCTTTGGTTTCCGCCCCCTCTCGCTTTAACCCCGAGATATTATCATTTTTTATCACACGGCTTTGGTCATTTTCATGCCTGAGTAATTTTCATCCTTGTCTCACGGCCGTGTTCGACTTTCATGCATGAGCAATTTTCTGTTGAGCGACTGCCTTATCTATTCTCTGCCTGATTCATTGGTATGCCTAACCGATTTTTATGCCTACGTCATTTTGCTTGCGAATTCATGAAATTTCAGTTAATAAGTTTATTGATTTTGCCATGAAATTAATTCTGTACTTTTATGACAGGACTATTAATAAAATTTTATCGGGAAAAAACAATAAGATCTTATGATCCAATAATGAAGATTGCACCCGAAAAAGTATCTAAAAAAAAAAGAAAATAGACGTTAGGAAATTGTTTCTGTATAAAAGTATAAATCTAATGCATTTCATGCTTAAATTGATATATTTGTCACTAAATTCTAATTTATTCTTTTAATGTATTTTTCTTAATTTAATGAGTAATTGTTGCATAATTATTGTTGGTTCGTTTATTCTTTCTCTCGATATTGAAATTTTTGTAAATTGATTATTTACTGCATTATCTATATAATAAAGTAATATATATATATTTCAAAGTGTATTTTTGTCTATTTCCTTTCATCTTCTAATGATTAGTATGTCCTTCAATTTGAAGGACAGATATATTTGAAATGACCATAATTCTTTCAATCTGCTGCAAATTGTCACAATTTTCTGATCAAATGATATTTTTTTATTGAAATTGTGACAATCTTCGGCAGATTAAAATAATGGTCATTTCAAATGAATTTGTTACAAAATCCAATAAAAATATGGGATTCAACCTGCGCTTGCGTGGAATCCTATGATAACTCATGTAAAATGCGCTAGAGGGCGCCACGAGACGGAACGTTGTGCGAATGGAATCTGTAATCAACTAGGCAATGACTAAAAACGGCGCGGTAAGTTGAGCTCTCGAAGTCGGGACCAAAATTCATGCCAGACTTGCCTAGTCTATGTTATGTAGTCTATGGTCTATGTTCATAATGCAATGGAAACAAAATTCAACACTCCACTGACCTAGATCATAGAGTAAAGATACCAAGAGTGGAAACGAGGAACTAATTCTAGTGCTAAAAACGACCACGATTTTGGTAGTGTTTCGGGTTCTGAGGCATCAGGGGCGCTGAAACCCGTAATTAGAACATAGAGCAGACATATGTTCACTCTATGGTTAGAACAGGCGTGAAATTCAAATGGTATTCCTATTTTATACGAAATGAAATAAGATTTTTAGTGCCCAGAAAAAACATCCTGAACTCAAAAGAAAGCATTTCTTTTGATTAAGGCTCAGGATGCTTTCTCTCGGCACAACTTTTTAAGAAATGGACTGTACTGATAGAATAAATATGAATGAAACACGCTTTTGATTCATTAAATTTTAATGGATGATCCATAAGAAAATAGAACATGAATAAATAATTTTGGAGCTTGAAAAAATAACAAAACGTAAATCTATAATGGCATATTTTGTGACGAGTATGTTCTATATATTCTTCTACAAAACATTGTTTTGAATCAATTGGAATGAATAATAGTGGATAGATACATAACATTTATCAGCGATCAATACTAGAGTATAATAATTTTAAGAAATACAATTAAAAGAATTTCCTAACAAACTCCATATTTACATAATCATTAGATGAAAATAGTGAAAATTAGTGTTTTTCTTTCCACTAGAATATTACGACATATTTCGCTTCCTGATAACAACAATTTTCGAGGCTGGATACAATTGTACTGCTCACTCAAGAAATGATCACTACATATCACATAATTTTTACTCAGGTCTACGTTCCTACGACCTGCAAATTGTATCCACTTTTCAGCGCTGAAAGTACAGAGTATATTAGTTATACCTATGAACCAAATAAATATGTAATTTTTTTAAAATGCGTCAACACTTACACATCCTTTCTCTTCGCTAACTGGAATAATGATAATTAAGGATCGTCTTTTTACTTTTCCTACAGTTTTTTATCATACAAGTTGATCCGGTAGGCATCTTTGAATATTTATTTACGTGACCTCTGCTAGAAAGTCGTATCTCATTATTAACTGAACTTATACTTACATTTTATCAAATTAATCTTTGATTGTATACTGATCCTAATGCCTCATAACAATAACATAACATAACCAAAGAAATACCACGTGAAAGCAAATCTACAAATTTTTCATGTTTCTCTCCTAATGGCCTTAGTATATTATAGCATATTTTTTTGGTTCGGGTACTGAACCACGAGATGGCGCTGATGCGACCTTGGTCGCTTCGTTTCCACTCTTGGTATCTTTACTCTATGACCTAGATGGCTGTCCTCGTCTCGGGTATCTTCGGTATTCATTTGTGTGAAGCTATCAACGGTTTTCCAGTCACGGTTTTGGAGGACTGGTGCGATACCGCTGGATTCTTGTGCGGTGTTGCTAAGCCGATTTATCCGTTCAGATCCGTTTACTGCTTCGAATTCTCTGTGTATATGAAAATTGGGTATATCAACATCTGTTACTAATAGTTATGTTATTGATTTCAATTTATGTTGTTGTGTTAATCATTTCGCTCAATTCATACAAACTAACGTTCGCTGGCTAATCAATATTGTGTTGGATCTAAGGAATTTATTGGAAAAAAAACATTTTACGTAAACTGCAAGAAATTGAAAGAATTGAATGTCTTTCAGAAACGTTATCGTCTGGACCTTTTTCACCATCAGATAACGAAGTAGTAAGTGTTAAGCAAGAAAGTTGACAACAAACCAACAGAAGTGCATGAAAAAGGGAATCTTTTGAGGATAAAGTCAGAACGACTATGGAATATGAATTCCGTGAACTCGACAGATAAAAGACAAGACATCGATATTCCATTGATATGAAATCGAAGACCGTCTTTACTTGGAGCTTTGCAAACAAGAAGGTCTGAAAGGAGATATCAGCCGTTTCATTTATAATCGGTCACCTCCTCATGCTCCACCGAAACCTCCTGATATCAAAATGAACTATCAGCAATTACTACCACCCAGTCTATTGGTCTATTTTGACAACAGGAAACATGCCTTCAATCCTCAACTTCAAGAATTTTGCGTCAAACATCCGATAATAGTTGTTAAAGGGCTTGCTTCAGCGCTGATGTTCTACCTGAGTCTACCACTTGTTGAAGCGGATTGCGATTACAGAGTCGATGTTAGAGCCCAAATTGATATGTTTACTGATTATTTAAAATTTTTAAAAACGAAATTTTCGGTGATAGAATTATAACGGAGGACAAAGTAATTTTCTAGTTTTCAAGTTTCATATATCGTCAGACATCAAAATTACGTACCTGTAAGCGATTCAAGTCTGGCAACACCGCGCTAGAATACTGCGGTATAGCACCAGTCGACCAAAATCGGCGATGGAACACCGTGGATATCTTCATACACATTCTTTGTTTGGTTGCTGGTGGTTCCTGGTGATTTTCACACCTCACCATAGACCACCATCGCTCCACCGCATGTAGCCAGTTGCCATGCTCAACTTTTGTTGATGTTCTTTTGATATAAAGGTAATTATTCAGAACAAGTCATAACGGGATTATTTTTTTGGAAAAATCAGTACTTATCCTTTAAGGTATGTAGATTACGAATTCGAAAACAAAATAACGTGCAACCTCATACTTTTTGAGAAAAAAAATAATTTAGGTCGTATCATGGACTTCGATAAAAATCGTTATTCTTCATTGTTTTTCCATTATTTCTAGAGGTATCACATGCTATTATAACAAAAATTGATTTCTCTTCGTATTTCATGCATCTCCTTTATGTTTTCACCAATTTTTCAGTAAAAACTTGATGTTAAATTTCATAAACAAAGTCCGCCATTCAAAGGATAACCGACAGTTGAATTCAGAGAAAAGCGAGGTTGCCGGATTTGTCCGAAATTAGGAAGCGCGCTCTCGTAGTATTATGAATTAAGGGACGGTTGAATTTTGCGAGAACTAACGATGTGCGATGTAAAAAAAGTTAAACAAAGATGGAGATCTATGGTTAATTGGGCGCGAATCACCCTAGAATTGTTTTATTGTACGTCTGAAGGGAATTAGGAATCAGTATAGTTTTGTCGTGCGTCGTGCCACTGGAAAGTCATATCTGAGAAGTGCGTATATTGGTGTAAGTGCATTCGGTTATTTCGGTGATAATTCAAATTTTTTCAAAATGATTTGCCAAGCATATGAGTAATATATTTGATTTTATTTTGCTGACGAGTGATGAAGAGAGACTACATGAATTTTTAGAAAGACACGGGGTAATAAATTTTTCGCGGGAATTCGTATGCCCAAAATGTAATGAACCTTGCACATTTTATAGAGATAGATGCCGGTATATTTGTAACTCCACTAGTACTAGTGTAGTTGTACGTTCGAGAAGAAGAATTCGGGTTAGGTGTAATTTTACACAAGTAGCAAAGAGAAACACATTTTTCCAAAATAGTAAAAAATCGATAACAGCAATTTGCAGGTTCGTTACATTATGGTTATTCAAACGAAGCAACAAACGCTCGAATCACAAATGAGATGGTCTAGTGGTACGGTTGTAGATTGGGTTAGTTTTTGTAGGGAGGTTTTCTTAATGGTCATAAATCAAAATTGTACGTTTAGGCGGGGTTGGAAAAATTGTCGAGATAGACGAAGCAAAATTTGGTAAGCGGAAATATAATAAGGGTAGGATAATAGAAGGACAGTGGATCTTTGGAGGAATCGAAGGAGATATTAAAAAAACATTCCTGGTACCTGTTCCTAACAGGAGCCAGGAAATGTTATTAGAGGTCATTAAAGAATGGATCCTTCCAGGAACCACTATTTTGTCAGATTGTTGGAAGGCTTATGATTGTTTAAATCAGGAAGGCTTTCAACATCTGACCGTGAACCACAGCATGAACTTCGTAGATCCGGTTTCTGGCGCCCATACCCAGAATGTGGAGGGATGTACGAAACACGAATCCGAAATTTGGGCGTCAAGAAGATCATTTTGTGTATTATTTGGCAGAATATTATTTTCGAAAAAAATTTCCAAATCATAGTGAACGATTTCATCACTTTTTCAAAAATATAGGTGAAGTATATCCATCCACAGCTTCTCCAGATGATGGGGAAGATAACGTTTAGTGATAATCGGGTTTTTGGAATAAAAATGTTTTCATTTGTGCATTCGAGCATTTATTGCTATTCTTCGTTGAATTTTATAGAAATCTATTTTATTATATGAAATTTCTTTTTAAGTTTATTATAATTTTATGGAAAGATTTCATTTTTACAACCATTTTTTGGAATATTTTGTTAAGTTTTTTAGGTATTTCTCCAGAAACAAATTTTATTTTTATATTGATTCCCATCACACATGATCCGTTTTTCCTACATCCCATCCCGGCACAGTTCGCCCACACCTTCTCGTGGTCTTTGCTGGATAACTTTCTCATCTGCATTGTTGAAGAAGTTAACTGAGTTGGGTTTTTCAATTTCCCCATATCCCTGACTGATCCCAATTTACAAAATTATTCAAAACGAGAGCGCTCCCTAATTACGGACAAATTTACCAATCTGGCAACCTCGCTCTTTCCTCGGTCCAGCTGTCTTCAATATGGCGGACTTTGTTTATGAAATTTAACATCAAGTATCTACTGAATAATTGGAAAAAACTTGATGGAGATGCATGAAAAACGTAGAGAAATCAATTTTTATTATAATAGCATGTGATTACTCACGAAATAATAGAAAAACAATGGAGAACAACGGTTTTTTCGAAGTGACTTAAACAACATACATGATTTTTTTTCTCAAAAAGTATGAGTTTGCACGGTATTTCGTTTTCGAATTCGTAATCTACATACCTCAAAGGGTAAGTACTTGATTTTTTCATAAAAATATTCCCGTTATGGCTTGTTCTGAATAATTTGAAATTGTAGAACAAAGACAGAGCAATAGGTGAGTGGTAAATATATTGCCCCAATATTCTTGGACATGATGTCATGAGAACAAATTTTATTCTGTATTAATTTTAAAAACATAAGTTTGTTTGTCTTCATTATTTAAATCATTCCATTACTTTGAAGTTACTCCAAAGTTTCATTTGTTCCAGCCAAGCTGAAATGAATTATGAGGGCTTATTGAAGAATTTTGAAATAAAAACAGAAGAAACAAATACTGTGGAAACTGATTGAAATAAGACTTATCTTGGATCTTCATTCTTAATAAGCAATGAGAGATTGTGGTGTACCACATCTGAACTTACAGGAACAAATATTGAAGATCATTACTCTGAAGGAATCGAGTGCTTCAAACAATTATAACAGCAATCTTGATGAACCAAATTTTAATGGGTAAGTTCTTATGTAATTAAATGTACAGTTATGATATTAAAGTTTTGTTCGCAAAGTTAATTTGTTCCCTAAATAGAAAAGTATTGATGGGTTCAGGATCTAGAAAAAAATTCTAAGAAATCACCCAAGTGGCACCTAAATAAGGTACATTTTAGTTCGTTTGATTGTTCAAGAGACATCAAGATTGTGTACTAATATATATATATATATATTCTTTTGAACTTTTGGCTGACAATATTCGGTTAGCAAACAATAAATAAAATGTGTACTAATAGTAACGTTTTACCATTTTTGTTTCAAAATATTGGAAATGTGAGGTCACTGGTATAAAAAATTTACATCCTAAAAGATTGATTATGTGCTGCTTGGGCTTTCTCAAGGTTGTTTAGTAATATCGGAAATGGAATTAATCCAACCCTGATTAACTGACTCAAATACAATGACTATCTGGATGTGCTACCTATTCATAAGGCTCATTTTTACTGTAACCTGTTGGTAGTGGTCTCAGACACTGAGTGATATGGTGCCTAGCCAATTATACTACGATGTTGGTGAACCTAGGTTCAAGTTCAAGCTAAGACGAAATCATATAATCTGATTTTCCAGACCAACAACCCAATTCCGGTAGTAAATGATGAATTCTTGGATATATCTGAGTTAATTAAAAGCAGATGATGCGTAGTACTGGCCAAACTGGTTTATTCTACACTGCTGCAAGTGGTAATAAAGGGGACTAATGTTATTATCCTATTTTCTATAATAAGAACCTGATTATTTCTTGCATTCTTCACATAGTATGCTTTTGAGATAATAATAATCTTCATTTCGAATCATATCACAAGTTATCTAGTACACTATAATGAAATGAGAGTCAACAAGAAAAAAATATTAATTAAATAAGCTGATTAATCTGCATTACTGTGAGGTCCTAAATAACAAGATAGTTACTGTTTCATTTCATTTTATTTATATCAGTGGTATAGTTATATATTGCTGCAGAGATGTAAATATTTGAGCATCTATATGCAGCTTGCTTCTGAAGGGCTTCTATGAGTAAATTGTCATAAACTCTTATGATAATTCCCTCAATTTCCTTTTTTGAAATCTTATTTATGTTTTAGTGCTTTACTCAAATTCATCTGATGATTGCCATACTCAACCTATTCTTTATAATTTTGTGGTGTCCTTTTTTGTAATCTTAGAAGATGTTTGGTTTCTGAATATATAAGATCTTCCATTCTCTGTAGGCTTTTTGGATACGCAATTATTCTTTCTTTCATTATTATTATCTGGTTTAACTTCATTTAAGTTGATTCCGATTATATTCTATGTTTCGAATGATAGTCTCATATTGTATTGCAATTTAATTTGAAAAAGGGGAAGAATTGGAAATTAATTTTATATAACAGCAGGATTGAGATCACAATTACAGGAGCCATTAGAACAAGTTAAACTTGATAGTATAAATCAAAGAATTAAGAATTGATATGAAATACCTTACAAGTGTGAAAGATCTTATATGAGGGAAAGAAGACGCACTGTGAAATTACGATCTATGGAACATCAGAAGCTGTTTTAAGTATGGCACATGAAAAGATATAAATGGGTTGGATATTTCATAAATTAAGATCATTGGATGAAGTGGAATGAAGAGTCATTAGAATCAGAAGAAGTTGAAACAATGTTCATTTGAAATATTGTTTTATCCAAGCTATCTCATTTGATATCTTATAATAGCAATAATATGCAAAATTCATGAAATTCATTTCATTTTAGTGTTACAACCCAGGGAGGAGAATTAGTTCAAAATGGAAATGAAACAATCAGAAATATTGATGCTGAACAAAATGCTACATGCAAAATTGAGAACTTGGACCATGAACTCAAACTGATCAATGGAATTGATTCTCTTATAAACATGAAGAATATGAATTTAAGATCACATAAGAACAAGTGCCATTTGTGTGACTATACTACAACCAAATCATCATATCTTAAAAGCCATATAGATACTATTCATTTTCATATAGTTATGTATCCGCTATTGTGAGAGACTGCAATTACACACATTACTACACATTCCTGGAAGTGAAATAGGATAGTGCGAAGTGCAATCGTGCTTGTGTGAAATCGCGTTTTTCTCCAAGGATAGACAAGCTTTAGAAGTTAGTTCAGATCTAGACTTTCTACAATTAAGTTAGTTTACGGCTTTTTGTTCAAATCAATTTCTATAACTCCGTTTCTTGGATGTCAGTAATAATTCAAATTATTTAATTGAGTACCTAATTGTGATTTGTAATTAAAAGAATAAATTTTTTTTTTTAAAACTGATTTTAAGAATCGAAAAACAATTATATAAAAAAATATAAATGTCACCTTTGTGACTATTCCTCTAAACGAAAAGATATCCTTAGGCGTCACATTGAATGCAGTCATTCAAATTCTAGAAAATACAAATGCCAAAACTGTGAATATGCTGGAAATGCATGGCAGGCTTTTCAACGTCACATGGACCTCAATACATCTGAATCTGCGGAATCACAAGTGTCACTTATGTGGGTATGCTGCTAATAGAAAGTGGTATCTTTGAAAACATATTGATGTGATCCATTCGAAATTGAAAACATACAAATGTCATTTATGTGAGTATGCTGTCAATGAAAACAAGTGTCTCAAGAATCATATAGATACTGTTCATTTGAATTTGAGGTGCTATAAATGTCACCTCTGTGATTGTACTTCTAATAATTATGAAAGATGTCTTAAAATACACATTGATGTTGTTCACTTGAATTTAAGAAGTTATAAATGTGATCATTGTGATTATTAAACAACCTTAGAAGTCACATGAAATATATTCATTCAAATATAAGAAGTTACAAATGTCACTTATGTGACTATGCAGTCAATACAAGAGTAGTTCTGAAGGCACATATAAAAGCGATTCATTTAAAATTGAGGAAGTTTCAATGCAGTGTAGTTATGCAGCAAATGTAAAGTTATATCTCCAAAGACACATAAATTCTGTTCACTCCAATCAAGTAAAAGAAATGTCAACAACATATAAGGAGTTAGATCAACATGATAATTCACATTTTGTCTAAGCAATGTGAAACTATTTGGAAGCCATCAATAGTGCCCCTGTTATTATAATTTCGAATGTACCTGTTTAAATTATGAATCTGAGGAAACTATAGATTTTAGGGAGGAGATATTCAAGGAAGTATATCTGATCTTCTTGACAGCATGTCAAAAGTAAAAGAAATACTTTTATTGGAAAGAAACAGACTGAAAACAAAATAATATTAACCTGAAAAAACTGGAGAACTACTTGAACTACAATCAATTGAAAAGCAATTGAGAGACTGATTTTTCAAGACATTGAAGGTGATATGTCAGAATCCCATATGAAACAATATTGTAATGTTTTCAAAGGCTTAATTGGTGGTAGCAGGATCAATGAAACGGGAAAATGAAAACTATGTCAGTTCGCCGACGTTTCGGAAATATATTTTTCCATCTTCAGGGCTCTACAATAGAATATGGAGCATATAATGAAAAATTCCAAAATAACACACATGTAAATATATAAAAACAGCAGGAAAGACAACCAAGACAACACCTCATAATTACAGTCTAAAATGTATAACATCAAATAATTAAACATGGATACAGCTCAAAAAGTGAAAACAACATAAACAATCAGCAATAATGTTGAAGGTTTTCGTGAAAAAATTAATATAATAAAAATTTGAAACTCAGAGCTTTGAAACTGTCTGACATCATATATCATGAAAAAACTTTAGATATATCAAATCGGTTTTAGTGAGCAATAATTACCCAACTCATTTAATTGACAGAATGTTGGGAGAACCAATCAAGCCTCCTCACATCCCTTCGTCTGGAGGGTCCACGTAACCAACTGTGTTTTCGATTCTATCAATAGAATTAAGATACCACCAGACCACAGATTGGTGTCACTGGATGTCGCTTTCGCTCTTTACCAATACACCAACAGATTTGACGTTACAGATTATAGAAGAGAATTGGAATTCAATTCCTGGGCCTTCTCTAGACTTTGAAACATTTAAATCAATATATAACTTTCTGACGACAAGCAGTTATTTCTGTTTCAATGATCAATTTTATCGTCGGATCTTTGGTTTTGGTATGGGAAGCTGTCTTTCACCCCTTTGCTGTGACATCGTTATGAAGAAGCTTCAGGATGTTTGCCTCTCGTCTTCCTTTCAAGGTAGTGATTTTTAAACGGTATGTGGATGACATTTTCATTATAATACCGGATGGCACTGAACATCTTGTGCTTGACATTTTCAATTCATATCATCCAAAATTGCAGTTCACTATAGAGTTGGAGTCGAATAGAGCACTCAGTTTTCTGGACATGAAGATTGAACGTGGGAGTGATGATGTTTTGTATGTGGATTGGTATCAGAAACCTACTTTTTCTGGAAGATATATGAGATATATTTTTTAGCCATCATGCCATGATTCACAAAATTAATATAATAAAAATTTGAAACTCAGAGCTTTGAAACTGTCTGACATCATATATCATGAAAAAACTTCAGATATATCAAATCGGTTTTAGTGAGCAATAATTACTCAACTCATTTAATTGACAGAATGTTGGGAGAACCAATCAAGCCTCCTCAATCTCACATCCCTTCGTCTGGAGGGTCCACGCAACCAACTGTAAAATATGACACCCTCTTATATGTCAGAGGACTTTCAGAGAAACTCTCCAAAATCATTAAAAAGAAAATCTTAAAGTGTCATTTAGAAGCTCCAACACAATTGGAAAACGATTTTTCAGTGCCATCAAGAATCCAACACCGATTACTATGCTTTCTGATATAGTGTACAGGATAGGATGTTCAGATTGTTCCAGTGTCTATGTAGGACAAACTGGGCGATATTTGAAATTAAGAGTCCAGGAACACATGAGATCTGTCCGCTTGCCCATCTCCAACCCAAAAACAGCCTTAGCTGAACACTGCGTCAGCACGGGACATAGTTTCAACTTTGAAAACGTTAAAATTCTAAATAGGGAACCATACTTAGGGAATCGACTAATGTATGAGATGTTACAGATAGCAGTTAATAACTCAGTTAATTCAAGATCGGATATCCAACATCTAAGCCGAATATATTTTCCCTTATTAAGAATGAATAAACACCCTGTAAAGTTTTCATCGCCTCCCGTTAACATATGAACGCTTGTTCGGGTATTTCCATCTGAGAAATCGAGAGCTCTTATATTGGTTCCACCTCCGTGTGTCGACGTATGTCACAAATTTACCACTTTGTTTATTTTCGTTGCGGTCAGATAATTTCTTCCATGAAAAATACATACCTGAGATCTGTAAACTGTATTATTTATATAGAGGATAATGGGAGGAAACAATTGTTTAGTCTGTAAGTACATCTTGGTTTTATTTATTTTTTCACGAAAACCTTCAACATTATTGCTGATTGTTTATGTTGTTTTCACTTTTGAGCTGTATCCATGTTTAATTATCTGATGTTATACATTTTAGACTGTAATTATGAGGTGTTGTCTTGGTTGTCTTTCCTGCTGTTTTTATATATTTACATGTGTGTTATTTTTGGAATTTTTCATTATATGCTCCATATTCTATTATAGAGCCCTGAAGATGGAAAAATATATTTCCGAAACGTCGGCGAACTGACATAGTTTCCATTTTCCCGTTTCATTGATCCTGCTACCACCAATTAAGCCTTTGAAAATATAATTTTGGATCACTAATTTGAATTTAAGAATATTGTGATGATTTAACACCATACTACATCGTCCAATAAAATCTCTCAATTTTTGAAAACGGGCCAATAGAAACAAACTGTATCTGAAAACACTGAACCTCACAGTGATTTCACTTTTAGAAATTTGTTTTTATCAAATGCCTAATTTGCATAGGAATATTAATAAGTCCGGATAGCTTTGGCCGTTGGTGGAAGTAGCGGTAGTGATGGTTACGATAAACAAGCAGTTGTTAGCTATAACTTCAACAGCACATTTGGCAGTTCTGTCAGTTTATTTTCGTATTTTACCATAAAGTAGATTAAAATGAAACGTTTTGGGAATTGTAATATTACTTCAATTGAGGAAAGTGTGAAGAAAAGTGTGCCGCTTAATACAAGATTCAACATTTGGACCTTGTAAATGAAAAAACAAGTTTGTCAGAGCTCAATAATATTATGCTAGACTGGGCTTTCAATATGAAGAAAAGAGATGGATCAGACTACCAGGAAAGTGTCGAATGGGGCGTTAGGTTCGATCCATTCATAGATGTGGCTTTTAAAACGGCGCAGGATGCACGAAATGCCAAGAGGCGTATTTTGCAAGTCGACCCTGAGAACAGAAAAGTTAGTGCCAAGGCGCTGTCTTTGGAGCAACACAAAAAGATGGTCAACTTATGTAAAGAAGATAATCCAGACGGTTTTATTGCTGCATTGGAGCTTGCTTGGCGCGGAGGAGAGGGTTCATCATGTATAATTTCGCATTTCCAATTTGAAATTGAAAACGATAGTAATCCCACGGGCCGAATTGCCTACAATCCGATAATTTCTAAAACAAGACAAGGTGGTGCCCAAAAATGTGCGGAAACGAAATGGCTGACTCCCAATATTGAAGAAGATATTTGCCCGGTGAGGTTATATAAGCTACTTGTATCCAAAAGAACTGCAAACATAACCACTGAAAGACTATTCCTTACACCACATAAGAATTGGAAATATGGTTCATGGTTCAAAAACTCCCCAGTCGGTCCCAATACGATAGCTAAATGGACAAAAGAATCGGCAGAACTCATTGGCATCAACACAACCAAGTCGAAGATAACCAACCACTCGCATCGAGCTACTGCTGTCAGCCAATTAGCCAAACCAAGGATTGGCAAGGAACAGCTGATAAAGATAACAGGCCATTCTTCTGCAGCGTCAGTGAAACCGTATCTCCAACTGGACCAACAACATCACATAAAAATAATCACAGCCATAAGGAATGAAAAAAATGTCCTCAAGAAACAACATCAGTATCTACTTCATCATTCGAAAATAATGCTCGTAATGTGTATAATAATTGTACTATCAATAATTATTATTTTGAGAATAAAGATGAATAATTTGTTGTTATGCTTCTATCTGGTTATTTTTGAATAAAAAACTATTTTTTATTTCGTTTGATTTATATTGTTGAATGATCTTTCCAAATACCACACGAGATTCGAATTTTTTTTGAGAACACTCTCATAATTATATTTATGTTGTGCTGTTGTTAGATAAATCTTTTGTTCAATCTATCCATTCTGTTCTCTACCTATGTGGGTTCTTTAGCATAGATGTTTGTTCAAGACATTGTGGAGTAAATTGTTGAGATATCTTATTTTAGTTATTATATTATTTATTCTCTGTGTGGAATATATTTTTTCAAGTATTTGATCTTGGTATTTTATTTCCAGAAAAGTTTTTTGAGTTTATTTCTGGTCACAAAAATCATAATTTAACTCAACGGTTCTTTCACATCACTCATCCTCGCCCAGAGAATCAGCTCAGGACCACTTGTCAATTCTAGAAATATGAGTGAATTAATGGAGACTAACACACACTGTCACCCACAAAATGCCAGAATTGAAAATATGGTTCAGCCTGAGATCGAACTAGTGATTTTTGCGTGAGGCGCAGGAGCCTCAACCAGCACATCTTGAAAGTCGAATATTCACAAAGAGAAATTCAAACTTTGAACGATCCTATCCCTGGAAGTATTAACTTGTCAAAAATAAAAATTGGTATCAATGTATTCGTATAAAAGACCTGCATCATAAAAATGTATTTTGAGTGTAATTTGAAATTAAACTTTTCTCATCACTCCTAAACTACTGGGAGGATTTGGCTGTATAACTTAGCTTTAAATTCCTGAAACCTCCCTTGATAATTCAAGCCCTCTAGCTCATTCCGTTTTTGGACGTAATCTTGCTGACAATTTTGACCACAGATTCTTCATCAGTGAGTACACTTGATTGATATCACAAATATTAAAAAAAAAACAGTCATTTAGACAAATCTATAAGCATTCTGTTCAAGTGAGCTTAAAACAATGTTGTGGTAAGTTCATTACCATGTTTCATGATGAAACTCGTATAGAATAATTATTTGGGCAATATCCACCGTCTCTTATTGTTCTTGCTTCCCATGTTTCAATAATAGACTTGATTTTTTGTACATTTTCATCAATGATAATTGAAGATTGTTCAAGTATTGTCAGCTTTTTAAAAAGCAAAATTTTAGCCTTGAAAATTACAAAATTTGTCTGTCCAAACTTTGGTAGCAAGAGTGATAAGAGATGGTGGTTATTATTTTTAGGTATGTAATATGAACTCTTCAGGAAACCGAAAGAGAGAAAACCCTTTTTGGCATTGATAAAACTCAGAATGATGTAGGAAGTGGATTTTATTTCATTAACAGATCCGAATGAAGTCAAGATATATGTTTAATATATTTGGAATGAAGTGTAATTTCAGCGTGCTATCGTTTTGCCAAATGTTTGAAATTTAGCCAAAACTGGCTTCAATGGATTGGCGTTGACTTCCTGATGAAGAATTCGCGGTCAAACTAGAGTATGTCCGATTGTATACGCTCTATCTTCCGAACAGATGAGCTGAAGATTTCATGTTTTTTTTTACTTGCCCGAATATCTCGATTGAGCTCTTTTGGTCAAATATGGTGCTCTCAATAACCTCAAACTTTTGTAAAAATAGTTGAGCTAGAATTCTTTTTCAATAATCTAAATGTCATAACGTATTCGTCGAATCCCAACAAAAATGTGTGTATCTATAAAGGTTATTGATGTCTTGCATATTCTGAAAATTGTATAATATCTATACTCGAAACTGAGATGTCTAAAAATAAGTTTACGCTTGTCACATATCTTGAATGGAATTGCATTACCCAAATCTTGGGGTGCTGATGCTTCCACTCTTCGCACAGCATCTCTAGCCCTAATCTTTTCTGCAGCTGAGTATTGTTGCTCTGTTTGGTTTAATAGTGCACATACACAAAAATTCAATGCACAATTGAATACATCTATGAGAATAATTACTGGCACCATAAGATCTACACCGGTTCATTGGTTACCAGTTTTGTCTACCATTGTCCCTCCCCATATTTGCAGACAGACTGCAGCTCTGAATTCTTGGAACAAATATCATTCTTTCCCCAATTATTTCATATATTCTACAAAATAGAATTCCCAGATTGAAGTCACGTAAACCATTGTGGAATAATACGTTCTTCAATATGAACATAAGCGATAAAGAATTATGGAAAACTGAGTGGAACTCTTACGAAATGTTCAATTAGTATCTCGTTTCTGATCCTTTTGGAAAAATTCCTGGTTTTGATCTTCCAAGAAAAATTTGGACAGTTCTTAATCGTTTGAGAACAGGTCATGGTAGTACCAATAGCATGCTTTTCAGATGGAACTCAGTTCCAAGCGCAAGTTGTGAATGTGGAGAAGCAGAAGAAACAATACCTCATCACATCAATAGTTGTTCCATATATAAATTTCAAGATGGTTTTAGGGCTTTTCCTGATGTTTCCGATTCTTTCTTGGAATGGGTTATAAACTTCAAACGAATATGATCCGTATTTTTGTTATTCAGTTCTTTTTTCTGCTTTTTTTGTCATTTCCAGATTCGATGTGGTCAACTTGAAGAAGTCTCTCCATCAATGGAAGACCACTCTTGAAGAAAGAAGTCCCTCAAATATATTTAAGCTTATTTTTGTACTATCACACGTAGGCGGGGAGCCAGGGTTTTTTTACTGGGGCTTTTTCTGTAGGCTTTTATGTCATACGCCGAATTGCATGACACCCTGTCACTAACCCCTGATATATATGCTTTATTGTTTGCTAACTAAATATTGTAAGCCAAAAGTTCAAAAGAATATATATACCCAAATCTGCAGCTCTGAGATGATGTTTCATGCGTTCGCCCACGACACTTTCATTTGATTTCTCTATTCGAATATTTCAGATAGTTGCAGAAATATTCGCTCTAACAATTTATGAATTTGAATTTTCAATGAGAATACGGTAAAGAAAAATTGTGTATTTTTACGAAGAAGAATATCACATTTTCCTGAGCTGACAATTTGAAAGATTCAAAGAGATGAACTGCTGATATGAAAATGTCTACTGAAGTTCCAATGATGAAAAATATAGTTTATTTTCGGTTATTACCAAGTATATTGAATGAAAATTAAATATTTTGGCAATTAGGAACAATGAGCTACACCTAGTATCAAAAATTAAAAAAATCTGTTGGCGCTTTTATCGTCTAGCCACATTTTCATGTAAATATCCCTTGTGTCTGTTTGACCCTCGGACCAAATAGACATCTGTAGTAAATGATATGAATTTTTGAATCCTCGCTGGCAAAAATCATTGAAAATACACAAAAAATTATGACTCGAAATCTAAGAAAATTGCGTGCATACTTTAGGCACTTTCGGATACCCCCAGGTGCGAGGATAAAAAAAAGCTGACTTCACTAATTGGACACCTGTATTTTATTTTTTTTTTTCATTCTAGTTCACCTTATTTTATTTGATTAATATTAGGATAAATCGGCCCAGTAGTTTCGGAAACAATATTTTTTCCAATGGCACTTTTCAAATAAACATTTCATTATGGTGCAATTCTGTCATACAAATCATTGACTCAATTCTCGACTCTGACAAATCAATACTCTCGGAAATATGATTTTCGTAAGTTTGAAAATTAGATGCAAGTAATTTGATAAGAGCGCTTTCACCATTTTTTTAGTGTGAAACCGAATAATGAAGTCATGCAAGGTCAAAAACTATGAATAATATTGTAATAATGCTATCCATGGTTCTATAAATGTGAGCAGTGCAGCTTACCAATCAACCTTTTTTTTTAATTCTGTATTTGGTTACCTACGTGAAAATTCTACCCAAATTTGCTTTTCATCTTTATTTAACAACAAAAAATGTTTAATTTGTCATTCAACATTTAGGCTCAACAGACAATGAGTAACCGCCGTATTACTCGTTTTCACATTTTTCGAAAGAGATCATGAACCTATTAACTGAAACTTCTTCATCGAAAATGTTCATAAATCAAACCGCCCTTCGAAAAAATATTAGATCATTTCATTTAAAAATCAGTTTAACCATGTATCCATTGTTAAATAGCTAACTCTCTATTACTATACACGTAGCAAAAAGGGGTGACAATACACTGGGAAGGGTTGATGGCAACATAAAATGTGCTAAAAATAGGAGATATGAGGGGTGAAATGATAACCTCTGGTAAAAATTCACAAGTGCACTTTACACACCTCGTTTAACACAGTTATCGGGGCTTGAAATGTTACGTACCGGCTTCCGTCTCAAAAGAAAAAAATTAAAAATTGTCAAGCTTTCATATTGGGTTAAAAGTGGATGTCGAGTGAGAAAGCTCAATCTTTTCCGTTGTTCGAAGCTAATACGAATGAACATTCAAGATAAAGCGTTCAAAAAAATCTTAAATACCTCATGAGCTGGAACAAAATGAAAGGCTCTTTCTTAGTTCGGTTTTTGAGAGAACTGCAACCTTCCAGGTTCAACCAATAGTTCAGTCAATCTGTACATTTGGTGCGGGTATAATTACCCGCTCGATGAAATTTGGTACACTTGTTGAAAATGATGTAACTAAGCTACCTTTGCGATGGCCTCGCTGAAATGTTAGCGGTTTTTTGAAAAACTCAAAAAAAGTAAAAAAATGCATTTTTCTCGAATTGTATGCATCGTACAGAAAATTTTATTGAACAAAAAATGTAGAGGACGTTGCGATCTACATTTTTGTCATTGGTGCAATGCTGCACGACTAAAAGCGCACAAAGTAGGTGGCGCTAAAGTATCAAAAAGAGTGTTTTTCATGTTTTTCGCCCTGAAAATGTTGTTTTAATGCAAAAGTTCAAATGTAAAAGTTGTTCCTTACATTATTATCAACAACTTTTATTTCAACATTTTTTTCGTACAACTTACCATTTACAAGTTATAGTAATACATAGCGCTGCATAAACATCACTGTTCTGCTTTTCTCGGTCCTATTGAGACTTTCTTCGGCGACGTTGGCATCGTTCTAACAAAAGGGCCGGTTTGGTCACCTGCCCTATTCATTAAGGACCGTACATTTTTCAGTTGCTATGAGTTAGCATAGATTCAAAACTGTGAAACAATCATTATGAAATGAAAACATGTACATAAAAACGATCACCTAGTATATAAAGAACCTCTTCATTGGAAGCATAAAAAAGGTGGACTGAGTAGCCTTTTTCTCATGCGACCTCTGAAAGAGTTGAAAAATTGTAAGCGATATAGATTTGTAAGTATTTTTGCAATATTTTGTATGCTTTTTCTATACACCTGTTAATAAATACAAATACAAAACTGAATTAAACGTTTACTTGAAAATTAAAACTCAAATAATGACTTTAATTGAATTGTTGTTTGTTTCCCTTATCCAAATTTTCAAAACCTCTTCAAAAATCTGTTTAATTGATGACATTTTTTAAAAAATGAAAAACAAAACTGAAAAACATTAAAAATTGTCTTTGTTAATAACATTGAGAGTTCAACAAAATAATTTATAACAGAATGCGACTCAAAAAATCAAATAATGGATAATACTTGTCAAAAACAAATTAAAATTTTATTTATTAAAGTTTAATTGCTAAGAAAAATTGAATTAGTAAAAATCTTGATTTAAACGTGCACTACCGATGTGTACTCATACTGCGTACAACAGTATATTTGGATTTTTCATTCTTCTGCAAGCTGCAGCTTCAAAATGGTAAGTTGTACAAAAATAATGTTTAAATAAAAGTTGTTGATAATAATGTAAGGAACAACTCTTACACTTAAACTTTTGCATTAAAACAACATTTTCAGGGCGAAAAACATGAAAAACACTTTTTTTGATACTTTAGCGCCACCTACTTTGTGCGCTTTCAGTCGTGCAGCATTGCACCAATGACAAAAAATGTAGATCGCAACGTCCTCTACATTTTTTGTTCAATAAAATTTTCTGTACGATGCATACAATTCGAGAAAAATGCATTTTTTTACTTTTTTTGAGTTTTTTTGAGTTTTTCAAAAAACCGCTAACATTTCAGCGAGGCCATCGCAAAGGTAGCTTAGTTACACCATTTTCAACAAGTGTACCAAATTTCATCGAGCGGGTAATTATACCGTCAAAACGATTTATTTTTCGACAGATTGACTGAACTACAAACTTTTCGACGGATTTGGCACGAATATCAAATATATTATATAATTTATTTATATAAGATATTTAAACAATTAAACTTTTCTGAACATATGTGAACTGCTGCTCATCTCCGTTAGAAGATACGAGGGTTGCCTTTAATATTTGGGGATTAGAGAACAAAAACAAATATAAATTATCGAAAATCGCTCTATTGTTTTTCAAAATATTCCCCATTAAGATCTATGACTTTTGCTGCACTTGCATGCGTTTGAACCAATTGTCGAATCACTTTTGCCACTCTGATTGAGGTATCTCCAAAACACGCATTCTGAACGCATCAACCGCTTCTTCAGGTGTCGAAAAACGTTGACCTATCATTTTATTTTTTACATACGAGAATGAAAAGAAGTTAATCGGTACCAAGTCAGGACTATACAGCGGATGACTCATCATATCTATGTTTTGAGTGCTCAAAATTGCAGTTGTTTGAGCCGATATGTGAGAGTTCGCATTGTCTTGGTGAAGAGTGATCCGTCATCGGCGGTTGGTTTTCCTGATTTCTTGAAAGTCAACTGGCAAACAAATGGTAATGTGCCACTCAGAATTGACTCTTCTTCGTTGTTCTAGTGGTACGATTGCGGCATGTCCAGGTTTTCCGAAAAAACAGGTGACTATTTGATTCGTGCTCGAGCAACTTATGTTGGATTAAGTTCATCTTGAAACACCCATACAGTCGACTGCTGTTTACTTTTGGGCTCATACGCGTAAATCCACGATTCATCACCTGTCACGATGTCATAGACATGCTTCGAAGCACCGCGATCGTATTTGTGGACCATTTCTTTTAACCAATCGACACATTGTGTGGAATCCAACGCGAACAAATTTCTTGACGGTTAAATGTTCGTGCAACATTGAATCTATGCTGGTCCCACGAATGCTTTAGGTTGTCTCAATCTCACGATAGGTCACATGAGGATCTTGCGATATCAGTTGGCGAAGAACATCAATAGTTTTCGGAACAAAAACTGATTTTGGACGACCCTCACGAAATTCATTTTGGAGTGAACTACGACCTGGGTTGAATTCACCATACCATCGATAAACACTGGTCCTTGATGGAGCTTCATCACCCTAAAATTGAATTAGCTTCATCGATGCACTATTGTTGAGTTAATCCCCGTCGAAAGTTGTGAAAAATAATATCAAGAAAATGTTCACGATTTAATTCCATTTTTTTGGCTGGATGAATCTTTCAAGTTACTGTGAACAACACAAATAGCGCTCGTATGTCAAAGCGTTCTGACTACGTATAACCTCAAAAATGTCAAGTTCTACGATAGAGCTGCCATTTGGTTGCAACACTAGGGTTGTCCAATCCCGAAATATAAAAAAATTTAGAAAGCACTGACGTGAGGTCAGATTGCTTTGGCGCTCTTGTTGAGCTACTTGCGAGTAAATATTCAAACCATAACAAATCTATAAGCACTCTGATCACGTGAACAATAGTCTTTTCCCGTACTATGGGACAATGTGATGCAAATATGAACGCCTAATGAATAAACAAACCTATATCTCAAATTAAAAATAACTACTCATAATTTTCCCAAGTTTTGTTCGAAGCTATAATTCCTTTTTCCTAAAAACTTATGTCAGTGCTTTTCTGAATTTTGACAACGTATATTATTTCAGCCACCGAGATTGAATTCTATCTCTATGATTTCCCGTTATAAAAAATTTTGATTAATATTACGTCAACTGACACTGATTAATGAGCCCGTCATTTGTCAATTGAATATTGATCTGTGATTGCTATCGCTCAAAGAAAATCATCGGGACGTATGTCATTTCTCTTTTCTCTCGAGTAAATTAAAAAAATGATCATATCTTTAGATGGAATGAAATTTGAGGATAAGTAAGATATCGACCACCTCAATATATTCACGACTTTTTATTGAAATCAGGAAAATATCTTATAAGATAGCGAGGATTAAAAATTTTTTAACAATTTTCTAGCGTGACGATTTCTGCAAAATTTTGCGAGCTGTTTTGTTGCAGCCTCCCTCAACAATATTTCAAGTATCAATTTGATCGGATGGATATTCTAATAGTTATTGAGGAAACAAAATTTCAGAAGCTCATAACTACTGAACCATCCGACGGATTTGGCCCAATAACGAACTTGACCGAGATATTTGGACAGTTAACCTATTCTGAAAATATGAAAACTCTAGCTTATTCCATTTGGATGCTAGAGAGGATACGGCCGGCCGGCCGGACAGACACAACTTTCGCCACGAATTCTTCATCAGGGAGTCGAATCCAATCGATTGAGACCATTTTCGGCTTGATATTCCAAAATTACAGACATTCGGGCAAAATGATAGGCACTCTGTTCAGGTGAACAAGAGCGCCAAAAAGCAACTCTCTTATACAGAGTCAAACTCGGCTAGCCCGCATAGCAAGACGGAGATAACTAATGGAATATTTTTTTATGTATTTAGTAATAATTCTCCCATTTTTGATTGATTTTTTATGAATATATAAAACTATTGAGGGGAATACCTCGACTTTCTTGGGGCTTGCCAGTGGATGTGACATATGTAGTAACTATAACTATGGGTTGGTTTAACTGGAGATATGTACCGAATTTGAAATCAATTCTAGGTATAGATTGGTAGTTATGAATTTTTTCATTGAAAACTCGGCTAGTCCCCAAAGGGGTGCAAGTGAAAGTGAGTCATATTTTAATCTTGGGTAACATAAGTCACAAATTATAACTAAATTTGGTAGCGTTTCAATGTCAAGTTTTTGAGATATTGATAGCTTTCCGAATATTACTTATGCCGTTATTTCAGCTTCCCATGAGGTGGCAAGACGGAGATAAGTAATGGGATATTTTTATGTATTTAGTAATAATTCTGCGCAGCTAATTATGTACTCCCATTCTCAGTTGATTTTTTAGGGTGTGTGTAGGGTGAATACCTACAGACCTCCTGGCGGTTGCAAGTGGATGCGACATGTGCAGTAATTATGGGGTAGTTCTACTCGATATATGTACCGAATTTGAAGTCAATTATGTGTATAGTTTGGTAGTGATGAATTTTTCATCGAAAACTTGGCTGGAACTCGGCTAGCTCCCCAGGAGGTGCAAGTGAAAGTGCATGAGTTTCAAATTATAACCAAATTTGGTATCGTTTCTTTGTCAAGTTCTTGATATATTGATAGCTTTTCCAATATTCCTTAGGTATAGTCCAGTAAAAGAAGGGCTGAAATCACTTTTTCTCGGAAAGAGCTGCATTTTTGATATGTTGATTGTTATGAAGAGAGAAACATATGGTCAAAAATGCAGGTGATGAAATTTTCAGGAACATTCTTGGAAAAAGAGAAAGTAAGTGGTTATTTTTAATTTGAGATATAGATTTTTCAGTTATTGTGGCGATTGTATTAATATCACACTGTTCCAGAGTACGGAAAATACTCTAAAACAAGCACGATCTGCCTTTCCAAGTTTTTAAAGATATATCACAAAACAGTGTATTCGAAATCTTTTTGCCGATGTTCAAAAAACTGCCTACTTCAGAGATTTCAGAAAAAACGTATTTTTTGATTAAATTTCAACATCTTGTGATAAAATTCCGAAAAGTGATGAAAGAAAAAAAATGCGACTATTGATCTCCAAATCCCATGATGGAAATTTTAGAAACAGTACCCTGTATTTACTGATGATTGATCATAATTCATGTTTATTGATGAGAATATGCAGGGTGAGTCTTTTACCAGTGCGTTAATTGAAACCATTCTTGAGATCAGAAAAAAAAAATTTAACCAATCTATAGAGTAGTAGAGAGAAACCCACAAGAAATGGAATAAATCTATTGACGCCAAAATATGCATGACTATTATCGAAAACCTTCTACAAGAGATCATTTCAATTGATATTGTCGTTTGAATACTACAAGTGAAAATGCAATTTTTTTATGAAATTTCAAACTCTATATCTTTTGAACGGGGCCAAATTTGGAAAAATGTTATAGGAAGAAAATGTTTCTTATGACGTAGTGGTCAAGGACTCACCCTGTATAATCTGGGTCAATTAATAAACCACAAAATTATTTAACAATTTTACAAGCTTGATTGAAGTTCATTTAAATTCGCCATCAATTGACGACCAAATGAAATGACTTTGACCAAAGATTCGAATCTAATCTGAATAATCAAATCAGCTGAATGTGCGTTGACTTTTTGAAATGTCTTTCGTGATTTCCAAATAAGAGAAAACGCAAGTCTTACTCGATAAAAAGTGTATCTAACAGGAAATGACGATTTTGCGAATTGTCATTTGAATCAAGTTTCCTTAATATCCCACACGAATTGAAGAAGAATGTTGGGATTTATCGTAATTATTTATTATTCTTTGTGCATTTCGGTTAGCTAACTATTATACGAAGCTTTCTAAAACGTACAAGGTAATGAAATGAGGAAGCAATTTATTTGCAACGGCTTATTTATAAATACGTAGAATAGAATGTGTATGTGTTTTCTGAATGGTCACCACAACAGATTTTCTTCATTCAAAAAATAATTTTAAATTTCATCTATAGGATAAATCACGAAATGTTATTCTTTGAATGTTTCTGAAGAACCAATCAATTTTGAAAATTTCTGCTGAAATGTATCAAATCCTTCAAAATATGTCCCTTTATCGGAATTATGATGTTTCACTCATTGGGATGGAACATCCCGAAATTGCCCTGCTCAATAGATTTCAACGAGCATTTTGAGCGAATAGCCAAATCATATAAGTTTATGAATATAAATAATTCAGTCACTTATTGAAATTGAATATAAATAATAAGTAATAAATTCCTATATAATACGCATTGTTTTTTTATTAAAAATCAACTTCATACAACATACTTATAACGGTAACCAACGCTTGACCTTGAATTAGATCATATATGACTGTACGCGCCGGACTCTTTACGATCTATTGCAAAAACGGTTGATTTTAAGTATAAAAAATAAGTTCAAAAAAAGGTGAACAGAACTTTAATCTCTAAAACTTGTATAATACGATGGTGATTTTTTAAGTTCGCGGAATAGGTAGGATAATGATAAAGGGTACTTTTTACCACCAAGTTTGATCGTTTTTAGGTTATTAGTCATTGAACTATCGTCAATCAAAAAAGTCAGTCGGGAAGAAATTGTGAAGAATGGGGAAAATCGATTTCCGCGCTGCCATTCACTTCCTTGTCATGCTAGGAAAATCGGCTCAAGTCATATTGAAAGAGATGTCATTCGTTAACAGAGACTCTTGCCCTTGTAAAACTATCGTTTACAAGTGACATAGTCTCTTAAAGTATAATGGCATAACCTTAAGTAGAGCAGGAGCTTATTTGAAGACAACCAGCGCCCAGGACGGTCGATTGAGGCGACCACTTCGGTAATTATTCAAAAAGTGGAAAAAATAATCGTGGAAGATACCCGTCTGAAGAAGAAACACCTCGCAGAAATGGTTGGAGTATCAGATAAGACCATTTTTAAAATTCTTTATGATCATCTTGGCATGACTAAAGTGAGTGCAAGATGGGAGCTGCGAATGCTCACGCCGCCTCAACAACAACAGCGCCTGGATTATTCTTGCTAGTTTTTGGATCTGTGTAATGAAGACAAAGATGAAATATTGACTCGGATTGTTACTGGGTGTGAAACTTGGGTGCATCATTATGAACCTGAATCTAAACAGGACTCTAGCAGTGGCACAAAAGGGCACACCACCACCCAAGAAGTTTAAGGGAGCACAGTAGGCGGGAATATCACGGCAACAGTCTTTTGGGACTCAGAATGGTATCTTTGATCGATTACAAAGACAAAAGTGTCTCTACTACCGGAGAATACTACACATCAATTCCAGTGTGGTTGAAAGAAGCCATCAAAGAAAAAAGGAGGGGAAAATTGACCAGAGGTGACCTCCTTCCACATGGCAATACGTCTGTCCACAAGATCCGCGTTGCGATGGTGGCACTGCAAAGAGTGGGCTTCGAAGTTTTGGCTCACCCCCCTTACAGTCCTGACCTGACTTCCAGCGATTATTTTCTTTTCCCAAACTTGAAAAAAGATCTTCGTGGAAAGATATTTTGAAGTCATGAAATAGTGAAAGATGCAGTTTTTGCGTATTTTTCAGATAAAGATCAAACATTTTTTCAAAAGGATAAATATGTTGATCGAAAGATATGAAAAATGTATAAGGGATGTAGGTTAATTCATTGAAAAAAAAATTATTTTGTGTTTTATTTCAATTTCTTATCCCCATTCCGCGAATTATCTTGTATTCCGAGGTGAACCCCCTAATATCAGTGAGCTAAATGAAATTCGTTTCTTCGATTGTTTCTGAAATAATTCTAGGATGCTGGGAAAACGGTGCATAAGTCAGTTCAAAATCTCAAACACAATATAAAACTAAATATTCTCGTAAAGCCATGTAATTTGCAATATTAAGTAGTGGAATCGTATAACTAAGTTTAAAATAGTTTATCTATTCTAGAAGAATTCAAATAAGACACTTTAATATTTTGAACTTCAAAAATGATATAAGTCAAAATATCTATTATAAGGCTGTTTTTCTTCGCGATTTTTCAGAACTTTTACTTCTTTCAATGATGTGGAAGATCCTTTAATATCATGAATCTTATTCGTGGAGAACAGTCAGCTGCTAATTATAAATGCCCCAAGTTTGATACATACCACACATACCCAAATCGAAAGAAAATAAATATGTTGTAAACTCCGACTTTCAATCAAGTTGCTTTGGTTCTCTCTTCAATTTCCATTTAAATTTGCTATACTTCGAAAACTCAATTCTCCATAATATTTATTAAATGTGAGTTAACTTCAAATAAAAAAAAATTTTATTTGAAATATTAAAGAAAACAAAAATTTGCAGTAACACCACTGAACAATATCCCGAGATAAGCATTCCCACCCTTAACATTTCATAACTTCAGTCCATTTATTTCGAGATTTCATGATTTTGGAAGAATCGATTCTATCCAACCTTCCTGAACAAAGTAAATTTGATCTGAATATTGTTAATAAAGTGCCATCTATATGAGAATCAAGTGTTTGTGTTCTAGCTATTCCGCAAATATGCTGAATGTTACCATTTTTTCATTTCGAAATTGAAAACTCAATTCCTTGTGCGCCAGAACCCGGAAACTTCTTCAGGTGGGCAAACGTTTAAATGCTCCATCAATCGATTTAGTTGGGCATAGTTGATGACAACAATATCTAGTATCTAGTAGATAGGGATTTTTCAAAGTTTGTGCGACCTAAGTATTCAATTCTCTGAAGGATTTAATTTGTCAGATTTGAAAATAATATCGATGGACTTCTATTATAGGACTTCATCTAAATTTTTTTATTATGATGTTAACTAGATTATTTTTGAACATTGAGTCGATTTGAAGCTATCACAAACTGGCATATGGTGTTCTTCCTTCAAAATCTATCGTGAAAATTTCAGTTCTCGTTCAAGAGTTCTTTATCAGTGAGTTCAACCAAAATGATTGATTAGCGGGTAATAATTCACCAATATGTGACATTTGTCCCACACAAGAACATTACAGCGTATTTCGTGACTATGAAAAAAAATGTAGAAAAGCATTTACGTGAGTTCAGGATATTTTGCGCGCTTATTCTGAAGACATTTCTCTGACTTTGGAACAGTGTGATGCTAAAATAACGGCAAAATGAATGTGAAAGAATCAACAAATCAGCCAACCAGCAGGACATACTCAAGACTGAGTTAGCAGATCCTATATCTTGGAGAATCATATGGGAGTACCACAGCGTAGCATAGTGGGGCCATTGCTGTTCATTTTATATGTGAACGATATAGTTGTGATAATTCAATCGAGAGGTGCATGTCAGATCACAAGTTTTGCAGATGACACAAATATATTAATATCAGATGCTATCTATCCTGATCTTATAGCAGAGGCTTCCAGTCTGTTTCAACAATTGGAAAGGTGGTTTTTGGTTAATGGGTTGATTATGAATACTGATAAAACTAATGTTTTATCATGTCAAATCAAGACATAAAACCAGAAAATTCTACACAGTTTCTAGGGATCACTTTACAAGAAAATCTAGATTGGGCAGAACACATTGAAAGGCTAGGGAATAAACTTAACTTGGTTGCATACTCCATGAGAGTTATTCAAAAAAACGTAAATGAAGAATCAATGAGAGTAATGTATTTTGCTAACTTCGAAAGCCTCATGAGATATAGTATTATTATATGGGGAAGCCACTATAACGTATTGGAATTGTTCAGAATTCAGGAAAGGGTAATAAGAAAAATTTTCAGATTGAAATGTACCCAAAGTTGCAGAGGCATTTTCAAAAGAAATGGGATATTAACAATATATGGGCTGTACATTTTTGAGATTATAATGTACATTTACAAAAACAAAAACTTATTCCCAGAAGTGGGCTCTTTTCATAGTAATAATACCAGGAGAGATACATCAGTTATCCAAAGCATAGGTTACACATAACAGAGAGCCATCCAAATTATGCAGATATACGATTTTTCAACAAACTTCCAGATAACGTGAAGAAATGCACACATATGAGCTCATTCAAGAGGATGGTCAAGAATTTGCTGGTCGAGATGGAACCCTACTGTGTCAGAGACTATTTTGGTGGATAGTCCAAATTTTTATTGACGATAATTCATCTTATGCTCATGATCTGTATTGTTTTATGAGACATACCTTGAAATAAATTTTATTATTATTATCACATATTCTTCATCAAAAAATGGATTGAAAGCATTTTCGGCTCAATATACGAATTTTACAAACATACAAAAGATAGCACGCTGAAACAAATTGCGAAGTCGTTGGAAAAATTTAGAAGCAGAAGCTAGCATTTCAAAGCTATAAGCCTTTCAAAGCAGTTGGTCAAATTTCAAAGTAATAGGCAGAATTTCGAAGCAGTTTGTCAATCAGTCGAAAAAACCCAAGCAGTTGGAAAATTTCAAAAGTAATCGATGAAATTTCAATGCCGTAGGAAAACCAGTTGGAAGGATTTCAGAACGATCGCAAAGATCCCGTAGAAATTAATAAAATTTAAAAACAGTTGGAAAAAGAAGTTGCAAACATTTTAAATCAGACGAAAGAACTCCAACAAAACAATTCGCAATCCCGCCCAAAAAGAAATCTATGCAGCTGGCAACATTTCGAAGCAATAAGTAAAATAGTTGGAATAATTTTAAGGCGTTAGGCGAAATCCCGAAGCAGTTGACAAAATTTGAAAGCAGCTGATGAAGCTACTTGGGAAAACTTTGAAATAAACAGAAAATTTCAAAGCAGTTCGCCAACCGGTCCAAAAAACATCGAATCATTCAGCAAAATTTCAGAGAAGTTCGCAAGATAGTTCAGAAAATTCCAAAGCCGTATCAAAAATCCCGAAGCAGTTAGCGAAATATGAAAGCACGTGGTGAAGCAAATGAGGAAAATTTTAAAGCAGTTTGAAGAATTTCAAAGCAATTTGAAAAACAGTTGTTAATAAATCAAAGCAGTTGAAAAATAAATTTTTATTGATGTTAATCGAGATATACTTCGACCTTTAATGAGCGTTTATAGCGATTATATATACAGGGTGTCTCAAGTTCGAGTGCCTATTAGACGTTTCTGGAGAACTAGACATATTTGATATCTGAAAATTGGGATAATGATATTGTTCGAAGTTCTCTACAGAGCTAAAATAATTTCGAAGCCCAAAAACTCCGGTTATACAAGGAGTGAAAATAAATTCGACGAAAAATTTTTTTTTCAAGTTTTCCATTCCTGGTATGATCGAGTATTCAATAATGAATACATTTCTGTTGAAACCATTGTATTAAATCGAATAGTTTCCAAAATATCTAAAAAAACTGGAAAAAAAGTCAAATATGTTCAGCAGTGTTTCAGCACTAGAATCACTAATGAGAAGGAAATACAAGAAGTTTGGATTGAAAGGATAGTAAATCCTATATTGAAAAATTATAAAGATAAATGAAATAAATTTTTGCAGATTGTACAAGTAGTCCCATTAAGGATGATATATTTTTCTCAAATGAGGAAAGTGCATGATCTATTACACAAAGTTTGTATTATTTAATATATTTACTTGCATTTCTATATTAAGTTTTTATAGAACCTCTAACTACAACTATGACACTAGTTGAAACTAAAAATTCAACAGTCACCAAGCCAATAAGGGTCTACGAAAGGAAGACATCCAATGTGAAAATGAAGGATTCTTTACCATCTCATAAATTGCCAAAGCAAAACAGAGGTTTGTGTAACTTTTATCAAATTTCTTTTCTAAGTTCAATCTCATTTATTTCTGTTATTCATTTCATCAGATTTCTTTCCGTTTTCCTCAAATGGTTGAACTTATTACTATGTTTAAAATTGTTTACTAAATATTCTACTGTAATTGTAAACCTAAGAAAATGTAAAATATCCCATTCATGTACATTTTGAAATGAGTTCATTGTATTTTTTATTTTTTATGAATATACCATTCATAATTCATGTGAATCTGCCTTTTTATTTTGATTTTAAGGCAGCTAAAACAAGTTGTAAAGAAATCCAGTTCAAATTTTCCGCAATTTCTAGGACAGCCTCAAATTTAGCCTGATATGATAACCGAAGAAGTTTAGACGACGTCGGGGAGGAAGATGTAAACCTCAGTTTTATATTGAGCGTCATGTATACCGGGTAAATTAGGAATTCTCAGTACCTAGTGATCGGTAAAAACGGATTTTATCAGATCTCGGTGATGAATAAGAAACTATTCTTTGATGAGCATGAACTTTCATGTTATCTATGCCAATGCCATTTTTTTCTCCCATGTCGTGTTCAAGATTTATTCCATACATAGACTACTTATTTTTTATTCAAAAAGTAGTGTTATTCAGCTAGAGATTTATTCATTTTCAACTTATTAAATTTAATTTGATTGAAATGGTTTACTCTTGCTGTGTTCCCAATTGCTACAGTGATAGTACCTAATGTCAAAAGGTATGTGTTGCATTCATATAAGAAGTGGTTTTGGATTAACTTATAACTAACTAAAAATGTACTGTGAATTAATATTTTCTGTAGCAATTTCATATTCGTGTAGTAATTTCTGATTAGTAAAAATTTGGGACAGTTTCTACCAATGCTCTTTTTTCTAAGTTTTTCATTACACAAGTTGAGGGAAATGTTTGGTTGGAAAGAATCGGAAATCCATGTCTTCATTCATCCAAAAGCGTTATTTGCATAAAGCATTTTCATATGGATTGTATAGACCCACATGGAAAGCTGACAAGATTTGCTCTACCAACACTTAATTTGCCAAGTAATTCATTCTACTCCCTATGATTATTATTTTTGTAATTTCAATAATCTTTCAGATTATGTAAGCTGCCCTCAAAATGATGACATATTTTTTCTACGTTCCAGAACTCCTGAAGAAACTTTGAGGCAACAAGGTATTTATATATAAGTGAACTGCTCATGGTCATTGATTATAGTTTTGGGTATTCCACTAATAGTGGGTTTCATAAAAATCGTTTATCAGAAGATTCCTAGAATGCTTCAGCGGATATGTGAGATTTACCGTTGTAACGCCAAATTCATGGAATTTCAGTTAATAAGTTTATTGATTTTGTCATGAAATTAATTCTGTACTTTTATGACAGAACTGTTAATAAAATTTTATCGGGAAAAAAAACAATAAGATCTTATGATCCAATAATGAAGATGGCATCCGAAAAAGTATCTAAAAGAAAAAGAAAATAGACGTTAGGAAATTGTTTCTGTATAAAAGTATAAATCTAATGCATTTCATGCTTAAATTGATATACTCGTATTTGTCAGTAATATTCTAATTTATTCTTTTAATGTATTTTTCTTAATTTGATGAGTAATTGTTGCATAATTATTGTTGGTTCATTTATTCTTTCCCACGATATTGAAATTTTTGTAAATTGATTATTTACTTCATTATATATATATTCCCAAAGTTCATTTTTGTTTATTTCCTTTCATCCTCTAAAGATTAGTATGTTCTTCGATTTGAAGGGCAGATATATTTGAAATGACCATAATTCTTTTAATCTGCTGCAAATTGTCACAATTTTCTGATCAAATGATATTTTTTTATTGAAATTGTGACAATCTTCAGCAGATTAAAATAATGGTCATTTCAAATGTATTTCTTTTAGAATCCAATAAAAATATGGGATTCAACCTGCGCTTGCGTGGAATCCTATGATAACTCATATAAAATGCACTACCACCAAGTTAGTGGGTTGGTTTAAAAACAAATGCTATGCATTTTTTCCTGTTTTGAGTCGCGCTATTTAAAAGCCAATTCCACGTGAGTGCAGAAATAGTCTATGGTATGGGGTGCTATTGCACGTGCAAGTAGGTCATCTTCAGCCTTTATTCTAGGTATCATGACAGTGCTTCGTTTACCTTCATGAAATAGTGGGCCATATTATGATTTTCCATACCTTAATCTTGCATCAATGCCAAGACTTATTGGGGAGTGTATAGATAATCGCGGTGGACACGCCCATTACTAACAAATTTATCTAGAAAAATTGTAAACCTTCTTATTTCCTTCAGAATTCAATCATTTACTGCTTGATAGACTTTATATGCTCTACCAAAAAAAAATAATCATAAATAAAATTTAAACAGCTCCTTCTGTGTGTAGCAATTTTTTCGACAGTTTCGAAGTAGTTGAAACCGTCCCAAACAGTTAGGGAAGTATTGAAACACAGTGTCAGACTAAGAAGCGGTTGAAACAATTTCAAGATTAAAATAAAATTCAATGGGTGCCACTAGATAGGTATTGTTTTGTTTTCTTCGGGCTGGTTCCTGACGGAACAGCGAGTTATCGTTCAGGCAAAATATATTCGAACATCGAGCCTAAGTGGTCTAAATTATCATGTACCAAGTGGATCGAATTCGTAAATCTATTTTCTTTTTTTCATCTATTTCATACAATAACACATTGGAAATTGTCACCACCCCCGCTCGATCTGTCTAATGGCACAGTGCACAGAATTCTTCGGTACATATCCCTCACAAAAAAAATCGGTCTATTACTGAGTAGAATGACGTTTGATTGATTCACAATTTGAGGTACTAGAGTTCAGGTCTCATTGCAGATGAGACACCCTCAAAAAATTTATTGTATTCTAGCTTATCCAGACGTCAGTGTCGGAAGAAAGGATTGGAACGTCAGGGTTCGAATCTGTCATACCGTACTGCACGTGTAAACTTCACTATTGAACCATATCCTTCGGTTACCTGCAAATGCAAAACGATCGAACCTCAAACACGAGGGCAGCGTTTCGCATTCGGAACTCATACCAGGGACGGAGCAGAAAAAATTGCGCACGCGTAGACCGCGCCAAATTCAAAATCGAGCGTGCGGTGCATTCCACGGCTGACTTCGATTACTATTTCTCTGTCCGCTGATAATAGTCTGGTTGACGATTCGTTGGTAGAAGAACCGGCTTCTCACTTTCAGTTAAAGAAACGTGCGACCAACGCGTAGTTTGACGGCAAAATCTGATATTTTTTTCGAAGAATAACAACATGCCCGCTGATTCCGAGTTGAATTCTGTGTTGATGAGAAGACAGGAAATCAACAATGCGCTAGATAATGGAGATAGTGTTAAAGTCACGTATAGGGTTGTTAATGTTTACACTGAGTTTCATGAGTTCACGAGGAAAGAGATTAAACAGTACGAGGCTGTTTTTAAAAGGTGAGTGCTTGTTTTCAATTGTGTTTCTTGGAAAACTTTGACAAACAACAATAACAATTATAGCAGAAACGAGAACAAAATTAATGAAAACTGAAAATGCTCAACTCCTAATTTTAAATCGTAACAAATAATAATTATGACTGAATAAAATACATGCCCATATTTCAGAATGTTTATTAGTGAAGTTGGGAATATTTTTCTGTATTTTATTAATGCTGAAAAAGTCTTTCTCGTGATAAAATTAATATATACAGGTATTTTGTTGAAAAAAAACGATGAATTTCACTGTTATTAATTATTCAAGTTGTTTCTTTTTCAGTTAATTTATCAATCAATAACAATTTTTCATCATACGGAAAATATACAAAGTTTGTAGAAAGAAATGGTATTTACCCATTTTTGACTTATAATTAGCGTATAGAGCATTGAGGATTATCTGCCAAAAAAAGGCTTAAATAATCGAGATAACATAAAAAATATTTATTCTGAAGGCTATTCAATGAAATAAAACAATATGTATTATGTTTAAATCAGAAAGATTAAGAATCACGTCCTTCATTTCAAATAAATTTTTATCAATTTTGATCATGGCAATATAAAAATTTAGAATTTTTCTCTTCCGAATTTTCCAACCTATTTGTAGGGAGTAGTCGAAAAATTTGAGTAGCTGTAACTTGTGATAAGAAGTTCTTGCGCGTTTATGCTCTGAGTGATAAAAGCCTAACACAAATTAGTACGAATATTGTACCCATTATGTTTTATGTTCTAACGAATTGAAAGATTTCCTTTCTGAAAAATTAATTGTCTGATGCTCGGACTGTGATGAATATTGATTGAATAATGAGTTTGTGGAAAACAAATATTTGATTTTTATACGCACATAATATATTTCAACCATAATATGACTTTCTATAGATTATCTGACTATCAAAAAAAATTATATATTATGTCTATTTATCGTAAAATTCATTGAAGGTATAGGACTTTTTTATGAGATGAAGTCTCAGAAGTTCAAACTGAAAAACCTAAGATGTCTACACAATATTGAGAATCAGCAATAATAACTAATAGAATTAGTTCAAATAGTCATTTTATTGAAAAATGTTTATAGATAATGTTTAAAATATCATTGGAAAATCGTTTTAGAACACTAAAATCCACTACCACAACAATGTAACCATGATTTGTGTCTGTTCTTTGTTATGCCATTCTAGAAATTTTCTGTAAGCCTAGTTCCAGTTAAAGATTCCCCTGTTCGTTTCATTCTATTATGAATGCGAAACACAAAGAAGTGCGGAAATACTACCCTCTTGCGTACCTGAATACTTGATTATTGTAAAGAATAAAAGTATTATTTATGGTTTAAGTGGGTGATACTTACAAAAATATCAGGAAAATAATCATTAGCACACAAAACGTGTTTATTCAAGAAGATTTATTAAATTATCATATTGGGAGTATACTGAGTTTCGATAGTACTGAAATACAAAAAAGGTTCGTTAACCTGAAAATCTATGTGAATTTAATGGAAATCCTTGTATTTTCTTTCGTAATCGATAAAACTCTTTAAACTAAATTTATGTATGAAAATACTTCATCTTCAGCTTGCCTATGGACCACATTTAGTCGACTATTTTTGCTCGCTATTATATTCTTTTGAACTTTTGGCTTACAATATTTAGTTAGCAAACAATAAAGCATATACATCAAGGGTTAGTGACGGGGTGTCATACAGTTCGGCGTATCACATAAAAGCCTAGGTAAAAAGCCCCAGTAATAAAATCCCTGGCTCCCCGCCTAAGTGTGAAAGTACAAAAATAAGCTGAAATATATTTTAGGGACTTCTTTCTTCAAGAGTGGCCTTCTATTGATGGAGACAGAGACTTCTTCAATTTGCCCACATCGAATCTGGAAATAAAAAGACAAAAACACAAAAAATAACTGAATAACAAAAATACGTATCATATTCGTTTGAAATTTATAACCCATTCCAAGAAAGAGTCGGAAACATCATGAATAGCCCTAAAACCATCTTGAAATTTATATATGGTACAACTAGTGATGAGATGAGGTATTGTTTCTTCTGCTTCTCCACATTCACAACTTACGCTAGGAACTGAGTTCCATCTGAATAGCATGCTATTGGTACGACCATGACCTGTTCTCAAACAATTAAGAACTGTCCAAATTTTTCTTGGAAGATCAAAACCGGGAATTTTTTCAGAAGGATCAGAAACGAGATACTTATTGAACATTTCGTAAGAGTTCCACTCAGTCTTCCATAACTCTTTATCACTTATGTTCATATTGATGAACGTATTATGCCATAATGGTTTACGTGATTTCAATCTATTCTATTTTGTGAAATATATGAAATAATTGGGAATAAATTGGGAAGAGAATGATATTTGTTCCAAGAATTCAGAGCTGCAGTCGGTTTGCGAATATGGGGAGGGACAATATTAGACAAAACTGGTAACCAATGAACCGGTGTAGATCTTATGGTGCGAGTAATTATTTTCATGATTGTATTCAATTGTGCATTAATTTCTTTGTGTATGTGCACTATTAAACCAAACAGAGAAACAATACTCAGCTGCAGAAAAAACTAGGGCTAGAGATGCTGTGCGAAGAGTGGATGCATCAGCACCCCAAGATGATCCAGCTAATTTCTGAACAATATTATTCCTAGTTTTCAGTTTTAGGCTCAGATCATTTAAATCAGCCTTGTAATTGAGAGATGAATCTAATTTAACTCCGAAGTATTTTGGATAGAAATTATGTTCGATAGGAGAATCATTGAAAGTTACAGCTAATTTCCTATATTTTTCATGATGATTCAGATGGAAACAAGATACCTCTGCTTTGTTGGGATTTGGACATAATCGCCACTCAATAAAATAATTCTTTAAAATTTCCAAATCAGGTGACATTATGTTTTCCAGAGTATGGAATGTTGGTAAGCAATAGCAATGTCGTCAGCATAAACTAATTTCTGAGATGATGTCGTGGGTAAATCACTTAGATATCAATTGAAAAGTAATGCAGCTAAAACTGATCCATGAGGAAGACCGTTTTTCAATGTTTTGAAGTTGCTACTCTTATTGTCAATGAAAACACGAAACCTTCTATCAGATAACATATTTTCTAATAATCGTACCATTTTCCCACACTTCAGATGGGTATTCAGTTTGAAAATTAATCCATCTTTCCACACAGTGTCATATGCCCAAGATAAATCAATGAAAGCAGCCCATGTTTTCTACCTTTCATTGAAGCCTGACTCTATCAAAGTTGTAAGGCTGAAATCCTGATCTGAACAATTTCTATTTTTCCTAAAGCCTCCCTGGAAATTTTGTAGAGCATTTTCTATAGAAGATTCAATTCTAAAAAGAATTAACCTTTCTAATATCTTGAAAGGAACACTCAATAAATTGATGGGTCGATAACTACTATGATCACAAGGATTTTTTCCTCTTCTCAATATACCTATTACCTTAGCCTTACGAAATTCGGAAGGAAAGTTTCCTGAATTCAGAATATTGTTATTGAAAGGCAATAACCAAGACAAGGCCTTTTTTCCTAAATGTTTGATGAATTTTGGATAAATTCCGTCAAAACCTGCTGTTTTTCGAGATTTGGTAGATTTGCAGCCCTCAATTCATCTATATTGAGTGGATGTGGCACATGTTCTAAAGTAGGAGCTGATCTCCAGGATATGTGTAATTTTTTCTTCATATTCCTCATTTTAGATTGGGATATATTGACTGATTCAGATACATCAACTAGGCTGCGAGCGATTAAATTTGGATCCATTTTTGATGATAACGAGGCAAGATGATGATCTCAAAATCGAAAAAATAATAGTGAAGAAAAAGCTCCGAGATTCAATCAAACCAGTTTCTGAAAACAATGTACAATGCTTTTGACTTTAAAGTTTTTTTTTAGGACTGAAATGTGAGTTTGATACGAACCACCAAGCGTATATCATAAATTTTCAATAACCAAAACTCACAGTTTTCCTTCGGTATTGTTATTGTTTGACCCCAAGATTTCCTCTAGGAACCTATGAAAATACCTTAAACACCAAAGTTATAACAAAAAATAGACTGGCATGAATTTAAACACAAAAATTCACATATTTCATTTTTTGTTTCCATCAAATATTAGTATTCATTTCCGGATCCTTTGTGTTCATTAATGGAAGATCACTCTTGAAGAAAGAAGTTCTTCACCATTCAATACATCAACTTATTTCGTTAATATTACAATACATACAAACCAGAAATCAATAACATTATTCGTTGATTTTTTTTTCGTTAAAGTAGATGTCACTACTATTTATTCTTTCCATCAATAGAATATAGAAGAAAAAAAATCAACAAATGTGCACCCGTCATTGGAGAACTATGAGGTGATCAATATGACACTATATAAAATTAAGCATTTTTTTGTGAAAGTGGAAGATATCACTCTGATATGAACACTGCTACTTGTTCTTCCCATCGATAGAAATATATACATATATATATATATGTTTATAAACTCGTCAATGGCGGATAAATGGACACATGAAAATAACAATATAGACAAAGTAGATATCACGCAGAAATGGTATTTTCTGCGTTTCCAATTATATAAATATAAGAAAAAATATAAAAAGCTCTGACGTGATGTCAGGAGCTGCCGCAAACAATGTAAAAAAATCAACAAACCTATATCCTAAATTTGGTATAGGCACTCAGTTTTTCATTTACTACTATGTGTTAAAATTATTTGATATAATAAAGCTATATACCGAGTATCATTATGCTCCGATGGGTATTTCCGATGATAAAAAATTTTGAACAATAGGAGGGGGTGAGAATAACCCCCTGGTTCTCTTTGCAAGTGGACCAAAATTTTATTGAATATTTATACTGATACAATAAAAGGATATACCGAGTGCGCATATGCTCCTTTGCGTGTTTCCGGAGATATAAAATTTTGAAGAAAAGGAGTGTGAAAATAACCCCCTGGTTCCCTTTGCAAGTAGATCAAAATTTTACTGGATATTTATAGTGATATAATAAAGCTATATACCGAGAGTCATTACGTTCCGTTGCGTATTTCCGAAGATATTAAAATTTTGAAAAATGGGGCGGTGAAAATAACCCCCTGGTTCCCTTTGTAAGTAGACCAAAATTTTATTGGATATTCATACTGATACAATAAAAGGATATACCGTTGCTTATTTTCTGAGATATACAGTTGTGAATAATAGGGGGTTAAAATAACCCCCAGGTTTCCTGGATATTGATACTGATATAATAAACGTATATACTGAGTGTATATGCTCCGTTGCGTATTTCCGGTGATATAAAATTTTGAAGAATAGGTGGGTGAAAATAATCCCCTGGCTCCCTTAGCAATTGAACCAAATTATCAGCGATTGTTCTTATTAATAAAAAAAGGCCACATGCCGTATACCATTCAAGAAAAATATTTTTTCACAGAGTTTGAGAATAATACGACGGAGGGTTCCGAAGTAGGGAATCAATAAATTTTCAGAATGATAACTATCCCTAAGCATTCCGATAATCAGCTCTGATAATATATTCCAATGTCCAATAGAAATTTAATATATTTCGATCGCCTTATGAACTTCATTCGTGCAAATCTGCCTTTTCAAAGCATAAATTTCAGTATCTGCTCGCACGCCACTGGGTCCCGCGTTCGGGTGTTTCCGACAAACGGTCTGCTGGAAACGGCCTGCCAGGTTCACACGAGTCTATTTTCGGCTCGATATTCGAAGATTAGAAGCATTTGGGCTAAACGATATCGCGTTGTTCTACTAGTTTTTTTAAGTAGAACAAGCGCGTAAAAATTTTAAAACCATTTTTTTTCCGTTGAGTAGGAAATGTCACTCGAATATTAATACTGTAATGAGTTCTTTCCATGGGTAGCAGAATAGGAAAAAACCATCGAATGTACATCCGTTTGTAGCGGACTGTGATAGGAAAAATATAACAAATAAATTTTTTTTCTTTGAAGTAGACGACAGAAATAAAAGAATAAAGTTTCATGAAATATAGATCTGTCAGTGACGGAATATGATGAGGGAATACATCACCTCTAAAGAATTTTCATTTTGTTAAACTGGATGATGTCACTCGGAAATGAAACCTGATGTTTGGTCTTCCCACCGATAGAAATATTGGAAGAAGTTTTTTGATTATCTCTAAAATCATAAGTCTTTGATCTATGCTATGATCAAAAATCAAATTCAAAAGTGATAACTCAAATCGTGATTATTCTTCATTTTGTGAAACAAGAATAAACCAAACAACTATAAATAATTCAATGAAATGAAAATTTCATCGAAGGTTGTATCAATCAGTGGAGAATTCGTGATCATTATTGAACTTTTACTTATGTTCAAAAGCAATTAAGCATTTTTAAATGAGGAAGTATATCGAGCATTCTGAGTTCAAGGCGAAGTTCAAGACATATTTTGCAAACTTAATATTGTATTATTCTCAACTGATTTACTGTTTATTGTCTCCATTTATTTTGGAAGTGCATGTGTCCCTGTCTGGTACATGACTGGACTATCCCATTATTAATGACAGTTATCAGTCATGAAGAATTGAGAACGCAATTAATTTGTCTATGTTGAAAAACACATAAATATGAAGCTGCTAATGATATGCATAAGTATAAATCATATCTGGACATTTACTTGTATGATAGGAGTTACAATAACAACCTTTTATTTATTTATTAAGAGGTAAGTTGCATGGAAATTGCACTTGTTAAACTCAAATCGAACTCATAATTTGATAATTTTGATCTGGAATTTTAATTACTCTATAACTCCAGAAATACGAAGGTTACCTTTTATATTTCGTGATTGGACAACCTTAGTGTTGAAAGCTCTATCGTAAAGCTTGACATTTTTGAGGTTATACTTAGTCGGAACGTTTTGATATACGAGCGCTATTTGTGTTGCTTACAGTAACTTGAAAGATTCATCTCGCCCAAAAACTGGAATTAAATCGCTAACATTTTCGAGCGATTATTTTTACAACTTTCTACGTGGATTAACTCAACAACATTGCATCGATGAACTTAATGAAATTTTTGGCGATGAAGCTCCATCAAGGACCATTGTTTATCGATGGTATGGTGAATTCAACCGAGGTAGTTCACTTCAAGACGAATTTCGTGAAGGTCGTACAAAATCAGTTGTTGTTTCGAAAACAATTGATGTGCGCCAACTGATATTGCAAGATCGTCATGTGACCTATCGTGAGATTGAGACAACTTTAGGGATTAGTGGGACCAGCATACATTTAATATTACATGAAAATTTGACCGTCAAAAAATTTGTTCGCGTACAATCCCACACAATCTGTCAATCGCTCAAAAAATCTCGTGTCGATTGATCGAAAGAAATGCTCCAAAAATTCGATCGCGGTGCTTCGAAGCACGTCTATGACATCGTGACAGGGGATGATTCGTGGATTCACAAGTAGAAGCCCGATAGTAAACAGCAGTAGACTGTATGGGTGTTTCAAGATGAGCCAAATCCGACAAAAGTTGCTCGCGCTCGAAGCACTTCCAAGCAAATGGTCGCCTGTGTTTTCGGATAAATTGGAAATGTCGCAATCGTACCACTAGAACAACGCAGAACAGTCAATTCTTAGTGATACACAACCATTTGTTTACCAGTTGTCTTCCAAGAAATCAGGTAAATCAATCGCCGAAGACGGGTCACCCTTCACCACGACAATGCGAGATCTCACACATCGGCTCAAACAACTGCATTTTTGAGCACTCAAAACATCGATTTGATGAGTCATCCGCTGTATAGTCTAGACTTGACATCGAATGACTTCATTTTATTCCCGTAGTTAAAGAATAAAATGAGAGGTCAACGTTTTTCGACACCTGAAGAAGCGGTTGATGCGTTCAGAGTGCATGTTTTGGAGGTACCTCAATCAGAGTAGCAAAAGTACTTCGACAATTATTTCAAACGCATGCAAAAGTGTAAAGATCTTAATGGAGAATATTTTGAAAAACAATAAAGATATTTTTGATAATTAATATTTGTTTTGTTCTCTAATTCCGAAATATAAAAAGCAACCCTCGTATTGTTTGAACAAAAGATTCAAAAAAATTCAACGAAAATCTCCAGGCCGGTAGTATTTTCAAAAAACCCAAAATTTTTCTTGACAATATACTATAACTCTTGAGATACTCGTCATATCCCATTGAAAACTTGTGCTTCTGTCGGAATAATTGATATTTCACAAAAACCAAAATTTTTCCATTATTGCATATAATCCCTAGCAGATTCAGCATCTTTTTATCTGGTGAATTCACGGAATTTTATGAAATGTACTTTGTACTTTTCATTCATTTTTCATGTACTGCTGCGATTGATACTAATTGGTACATATCACAAGCAAACAGGAAGTAAAAATTGTTGTCAAAAGAAATCTCAACATTTAATGACATTTCTCCTAAAAATCAGGCAAATATCATCTTGTAGATTTATTATTTGGACAGTAACCAGCATATCATATTGTTCTTCTTGCCAACGTTTCGATTTATGTCTTCTGTGGTTTTCGAAGCCAAAAATTAGATTTTAAAATGGCTGAAAATTTCAGAAAGTTCTTCAATTTTCAATTTTAAAAACTAAGAAGAGCAAAAATAGGATTCATCTTTTTAATATTTCTGTGTGTGAATATAGCCAGAAGCATAACGCTTTTCTTCCAGATGTGGTTTCAGCGAATATTTTCAAATGGCATAGAGGGTCTGCGACGATGAGCTGTATTACATTGTGAAGTTCAGAGCCTTGAAAACTATTTTTGGCGCTCTTGTTCACACAAACAGAGTGCCTATCTTTTTGCCCGAATGTCTATTATTTTGGAATATCGAGCCGAAAATGGTCTCAATCGATTGGGTTCGACTCCTGATGAAGAATCCGTGGCGAAAGTTGAGTCTGTTCGGCCGGCCGTATCCTCTATAGCAGGGCTTCCCTAACTGTGCGTCGCGACGCCCTGGGGCATCGCGGGACTATCCCAGGGCATCGTGACGTGATTTACATAAATTGGAGTTTTGTTACCATTTGCGACTTCGTACTTGTGCGAAACAGGTTTTTCTGCAGTTGCAGTAATAAAGAACAAGTACAGATCAAAACTAAATTTAGAGAAAGAGATGAGAGTGGCAATATCGAAAATTGAGCCCCGATTTGAAAAGCTATGCTCAGAAAAGCATGCGCATCCTTCTCATTAATCGCCAGCCAACAAAGTCAAATAATTATTTCCTTTCATTTTCTTTCTTGAGTTTGTTATTTCTTTTTTTTTCTAATAAAAAACTATAAATGTATTTCGAGTTTTTCTTACAATATATTACTAGGTTAGTAGGTTCTACAACTGATAGATTACATAGACAATCTTGTCTATGATAGATTTCTTATTGGCTAGCTACGGGGAAGGGGCGTCGCAAAAGACTGTCAAATTGCCAAGGGCGTCACAGTAAAAATAAGTTTGAGAAGCCCTGCTCTATAGTATCCAAACGAGATCAGCTAGAGTTTTCATATTTTCAGAATAGGTTAATTATGCAAATATCTCGGTCAAGTTCCTTATTGGGCCAAATCCGTCGGATGGTTCAGGAGTTATGAGCATCTGAAATTTTGTTTCCTCAATAAATAATAGAATATCCATCCGATCAAGTTGATACTTGAAATATCGTTGAAGGAGGCTGAAATAAAACGGCTCGCAAAATTTCGCAGAAATCGTCATGATAGAAAATTTTTAATTCCCAAAAAAATTTTTTCAATACTCACTATCTCATAAGATATTTTTCAGGTTTCAATAAAAATTCGTGAATATATTGAGTTAATCGATATCTCACTTATCCTCAAATTTTAATGTCTTAGCTCTTTTCCATCTAAAGATATGATCATTTTTATTCATTTACTCAAGAGAAATGAGAAATGATATGAAGTCTCGGTGATTTTCTTTGAACGATGGCCATCACAGATCGATATTCGATTGACAAATATCGGGCTCATTAATCAGTGTCAGTTGGCGTAATATTAACCAAAATTTTTCATAACGGGAAATCATAGAGATAGAATTCAATCTCGGTGGCTGAAATAAATATACGTTGTCAAAATTCAGAAAAGCACTGATGTAAGTTTTTAGGGAAGGGAATTATAGCTTCGAACAAAACTTATGAGTATTACCTAGTTATTTTTAATTTGAAATATAGGTTTGTTCATTCATTAGGCGTTCATATTTGCAACACATTGTCCCATAGTACCAAAAAAACTATTGTTCACCTGATCAGAGTGCTTATAGATTTGTTATGGTTTGAATATTTACTCGCAAGTAGCTAAACAAGATCGCCAAAGCAATCTGACCTCACGTCAGTGCTTTCTAAATTTTTTTAATGAAATAACCTACTATGTTCTAATATTGCGACACAACCTTCTATACCTCATCTCAACAACAAATTTGTTCTTGTTTGTTTACTTGCTAAGAAATCTTTGAGATGAAGAGATAAGCGTATTTGCTCCGATTTAGATTTCAAATTACACACGGTTTCAACAAAAATAAACAAAGTTGTTATATCATTCCAAATATTTATGGCCCATTTAATTAGCATTCTTTTAACCCCATATTAGCTTCATTGAGATACTGCATCCCGTAGATAGAGAGCTTGTCGGGAAATACTTTTTTATTCAAATTATTTCAGATAGTTATGACAAAGAAAATGAAGTTATGAAATTTGTATCATATGCATGGAATATGATATAGATGATTTATAAGACATAAATATTGTTCTTAATAATCGCAGCAGAAATTTTGCAGAACAAACGTCCTAACGTCCTAATTCAATCATATTTATGACGAATATTTGAAAAATGTAGAAAAGCATTGGGCTTTGCAACATTGTGGTACTAAAACAACCGCCACAAAAATGTAAAAGAATCGGATAACTTTTGTTTTGAATTGAAAATTAATTCTTGCAGTTTTGCTCGAAACTAAAATTACCATGTCTTCAATGAAAGGAATAATCATATTTTCTATAGAAAGTAAACTCTTGTTTCTGAAATATATTATTTATTCAAGTCCAAATTACCAAAAAAAAAACTGAGGGTCGCTTGATGCATTGCTGTTGATTATTATATTACACATCTGAAGGAAAATGATCCAACTTTTCGGTTCGTCAATACTGAGAATCATAAGTCTTCTTATCTTTTTAGACTGAATAGTGTTTTGGATCAAAATAATAAGTTTCTGTAGACAATTTGACCAATTTTGTCATATTATATATTATATTATAAATTATATACGATCCATCTGAATATGTTCTTCGCATATGAACTTTGAATGAATATGTTTTAGATATTTGAGGAAGGAAATCTTTTACTTGATTTATCGTGTCACTCAGAGAAGCGCCAAACCTCTTCCCCCATCGTTAATACTTTTTTTCAAAAGATTTTTTCCAAATTAAAAACGCAGGATAGATTTACTCAAAGGTTAGTGAGTGAAAACTTATTTACAATTAAAAACAATGTTTTCATTATTACTCCATTTTGAATTCAAACTACTCCGCCAATTATATTGGCAATTATGAAATTCGATCCTTTTGTTATCCTGTGAATACTATTGTAATATTTTCAGTAACGTTCCCACAAAATCATCTATTAATATGTAACGTATGATCCAGAACCATTGTTGACATTTCACTTCGAACGTTGAAAGTTCTTATGAAATAAATTGTTTGGGTAGGAAATAATTATTATGACAATCATCAGAATTATTAACAACTATATTGAAAATTTCTTGAGAATTTTTTCAATGGAATGCAACGTTCCATATAATACGTTAACATTTTTTACCTAGTATAATTATAAACATTTCCTAAATGACTATAAATTTAAGGCTCATATTTTGCTTGAAACAAAAACAATTTTCTTGCGTTTTCCGAATGGAAATGTTTGTAGAATTTCGTGAAAATCGTAAGACTAGAAAAGATATCCAAAACTAGGTTGAAAATACTGAACATCTTCTGTATATGAACATCATATAAGATGAGAGATCCTGAATCTAACAACCTGCTTTAGTATGAAAACATATAAAAAAAATATCAAGGCACAATATAAATGATCCATGACAAGTCGAAAATCTACGCATCGTCTCATTTCATTATCATAACCTTTATCAACCAGAACCGAAACATGGTTAGTCATCAAAATTCTAACGATGTAATGAACCTGATAAAATGTTAATATATCCAGGCTCTTGTAAACATTGACTGAGTCGCAACCAAAATGAGTCAATCTTTTTCAATGAGAAATCTGTATTTATTCTGCCAATTTTCTGTTATCAGTGGCAAACAATTGCGAATTAGGTAAATTGTTGTACTTCCGTTTCATTCCGTAAAATGAGAAAAAAAAATCTCTTTCATGAAATGAAACATTTAGCTACATCGGCTAGTGTAGTAAATGAGTTCAAAATTACGTTAATAGTATTTACTTTTACAAAAATTATGTGATATAGCTCATTTGACTCGGGCTTATTAGTACGAGGTCCCGCTGCGGGATTGGTGTGCTCATCGACTTTTTGTTTAAAACCAAATTTTTATGTTTATTTATAATTGATAGAATATATATTACTAGGGTGCCTATCAAAATTTGGCCCCCATTCTTTTTAATTAAATTATTTTTAATTGGTTTTTGGTAAAAATTTCGTTTATTTATTTTTAAATAAAATATCGTTTACATCACGGTAATTAATATGAAGATTCTAAAAATCACGGTTGCCGTTGCGCACCTGGCCGCACCTCTTTGCAGCCAGGTGTAAACAGGTATAATTTCGATAAATTTATACATTTATAACCTATTAAGACCTATAAGACTATGTATAAATTATTGTGCAAAAAATTCTATTAGCACATTCAAAATTTTGAAACAATTAAAGATGAAAATTGGTGTTAAGTTTTTCACTTATAATCAGTAAACTAATAATTTTTTTGGATTTTGTATTCTACAGCAGTAAAAAATTTACCAAAAAAATTATTGTTTAATTTTTGCTAGAACTGATATAATCTAGCATATTGCCCAAAAACCGCTTGACGTTGAGTTACGGGACACCTGTACATCATGAAGATAATTATTTTTTTAGTTGATAACTATTTTTTGTAATTTTTTGTTCACAACATTACGGTTATTTTTTTAGTTTATTTAAAAATTTGTTTTCTATTTGAACTTTTATCTTACTATCTTATTTTATGCGTAGACAATAAAGGTTAAACGAAGCGAAATAATGTTATAATTTATTTGAATAGTTTTCAGATATAATCATTAAGGAAGTCTCAAAAGAAGTAATTAATTAACAAAAATCTAGTTTTTAGAACATCACCTTTGGTGAAAAATTCGAACGGGAACCAGGTCTTCGAAGTGTTGATGATTATAATTTTATTTTTGATTTTTAAATCAACTGCTCATGCCGTAGAGAAATTTCTTACTGTTACTTACTAACTTATAGACCAGGGTAGATAATTTTTGTAACAAAAAAAAATTACAGTAGGATGAAACCCATTAGAAAAAGAGGGGAATATGATCAAATTGAGAGGAAAAATGAATTACGGTCGATCCGAGTTCGGGAAGTGGGAGGAGGTGAGTTTTTAAGGGTAAAAAATGGTTTATCTTGATTTCCGGCAAAACTACAAGTCCTATGGAAAAAAGTTAAATAGCAAAGTTGTAGGCAATAAAAAGATCTACAACTTTTGTATTTGCAGATTTTTCACATAACCTCAAAAACCATAACCTGAAAAATTCAAAAAACCAAGTTTTTGGTTTTTCATTGATATCTTTTTCAAAAAAATTTTTTTTTCTACGAAATTTGGTGAAAACTTACCTTATTATGTCCCAAATACACTGTAATTTATTTGATTAAAAATGTTTATTTTTTCGCTTCCTTTTAATTTAATATCAAAAAAGCACCCTAATTTTCAATCGAAAATTCTGACGTCAAAATATCAGCTTTTTTCAAAAAGTTTGGGGGCTTTTTGTTCGTTGAAATATATATAAATAAAAAACCAAAAACTTGGTTTTTTTGAATTTTTCACCTAAATTTTGAGGTTATGTGAAAAATCTGCAAATACAAAAGTTGTAGATCTTTTTATTGCCTACAACTTTGCTTTTTAACTTTTTTCCATAGGACTTGTAGTTTTGCCGGAAATCAAGATAAACCATTTTTTATCCTTAAAAACTCACCCCCTCCCACTTCCGAACTCGGATGGACCGTAATTTATTTTTCCTTTCATTTTGATCATATTCCCTTGCTTTTCTAATGGGTTTCATCCTACTGTAATTTTTTTTCATTTTTTACCATTTTTGTAGGCTTTGACCCTGGTCTATTATGTCTCCATGCGTTCAAACTTCATATGGCTCGCGGACGGCATTTCTCAACGTTAAATTAACATAATTAATCATTGAGGTACAGTTTCTGGATGTGAACTATGTTTAGTAAACCTCTTCCTTCACTATCTTTTTAACAAAATCCAGAAAAAATATTAGTTCACTGATAATAACTAATAAATTAAACCACAATTTTTACCATCTTCTATTATCATTTGATGAATTATTAACAAGAAAAAACACTATTTCAGTATGCATGTAAACTTGTCATTCTTCCAGTGAGCTCTTGTCCTTGGAAAGACCGATTTACAAAAAAGCGATAATTCTGCGGAACAGAATCTGCTGAAAGTTTTGTAGGCTGGGTATGGTTAAATATGGCCACGGATTCTTGATCAGGAAGTCGAACCCAATCGATTGTCGCTATTTTTGTCTTGATATTCGAAAATTACAGATAATTGGATAAAATGATAGTATGCTGTCCTACTAGTACAAGAAAAAGAATAGAATTCAAAACAAGCTGGCCAAAGCTCCTGACCTTACTTCGGTAAATTCTACTTTTTGTATTTCAAGATTCCATACGGGTGCATTCTGGACAACATCCGACATTGATTCTGCACGAAGCCATTATTTTCAGTATTTCTCAGCTTGAATCAATCTCCTATCTACTTCCATCATGAAAAAAAAACTAGGAATTAATCCAACAGAACGCTGATTTTCAGTGAACCGTTTCGTTTGGATGAAAAAATAATTCTGGTCTGCGCATAATTCAAGGCAACGGTGGTCCGACAGTACTTATTATGAAAAGCGGGCATATTTCTATTCCGTGATTCCGCAATTGCAAAAACAATTAACAGGAGTGTGATAAATCATACCATATTTATTGACTTGAACGGCCTGTGGTTTTCAGATTCTTCGGTGTAAACATTTGGATCAAATAAAACAAGCTATTTAAATCGAAGAGAGCTACAATATGGAAAAATTCTATATTTGAAGAATTACAGAATTCAAATCAAGGTTTAAAATTTGCCACCTTAAGCCGCATTTTTAAGATGAGTGTCACAATTTCACCGTGATTTTATTGATGGGGTGATTTGAAATAAATGCTATCAATCTCAGCCTTAAATGTAATATCAACATCAACTAAGAAAACTAATTTTATTTTGTCTTTGTTATTGTCAGTTAACTTTGACACTCCATACTGAAAAAATGTTTTTTGAAAAAATGAACACTTAGTTCAGATTTCGAAATGGACCAACTGGCCATTATTCTTGTCTATGAAACAACTACCCTTATCGAATAAGTGAACTAAATTAAGATTTCACGAATTTTGTTGAAAAATACTCGTATATTGTCTGTTAACTGTTCACTGTAACACTTCAGTGGATAACGAGAAATAGGAATATAAAGAACTATAACAAACGAGGGATATTAACCAAATAATAATTCCAAGATAAGTTATGATAGATTATACAGAGTGGCCACTTGAAAACGAAACAGACGAGATTACAAACGAAATAAATTTTTTCGATAGAAATGCTCGAACAGGTCGATTTCTGTTTCGAGGACGACAACTTAAGATGTAGGTTACAAATGCATAGCGCTTCGGCCCTTGCTACTACAACCCTCACCCCCAAATTTTGAATAGGGAAGATGGGGTGAGTGATACCTCATTTGAAAGGTATTTTTATACTGATTTTAGCACAGTAATTGTTTTTTCATTTTATGCATTAGTTCTCGAAATATTCTTAACTAAGTATTTGAAAATGAAGTGGTGTTTTCATGGCACTTGTAGTGTTTTTTTGTGAAAAATCGACATTTTGAGCTTCAAAACAACCATGACTGTGGCCTCCTTACAAAATCCATCTTTCACACCCACTAAACGAAGATAATTTTGACCGTCGTGTTGAATTTTGTGATACAATGAGTGAACGAGTAACTGCTAATCCCAATTATCTGTACAATGTTTGTTTCTCCGATGAGTGTTCGTTCTTTCGAAACGGCACAGTAAATCGACACAATTGTCGTTATTGGGCGTTATTGGAAGTTTATACTCAAACACCAGAAAAACTCAATGTTTGGGCTGGAATATTTGGTGACAACATTGTCGGCCCGTTCTTTATACCTGGTAATCTTACTGGAGATATCTATTTGGACTTATTGGAAAATCACATTGATCCAATTTTGACGGCAATTATTGAAAACAATGCTGGAAATTATGTGGAAGATCAGATTGTGTTTCAGCAGGATGGAGCTCCTCCACACTACGCCTTACCAGTTCGAGAGTATCTGGATCAAAGATTTCCAAATCGGTGGATTGGAAGAATGATCGCCAGATCTGTCACCACCAGATTCCTTTCTTTGGGGCCACTTGAAGAGTAAAATTTACTCTACACAGCCCGATTCCATAGAAGATTTAAGAAGACGTATAGTGAACGAATGTCGTCAAATCACTCCAGAAATGCTGCAAAATGTGCGCCCTCGTTTCGAGCTAATGGTGAACAATTTGAATATTTAATTAATTGATGTGAGTTTTTGATAAATTATTTTCTTTACTTTGAAAAGTCTTATTTCTTAGATCAATACAAATTGTTCTGATACCGTACAGTTGGATAATGATTTCAGTGAATAAAACAGCTAGTCGAACATCTGACCCTAGTAGCATTAACACGTACGGTATGACTTCAATTGCCCAGTGGTAGATGTTTTGCAATTTCAAATACAAGTAGGGAAATTTTGGTGTTTCGGAAGCACGAAATGTCAATTATTCGCAAAAAATTAATTTAAGTGATAAAATTAACTAACGCATGAATATTTCGAGAACTTATGCATAAAATGAAAAAACAATTACTGTGCTGAAATCAGTATAAAAATACCTTTGAATTGAGGTATCACTCACCCCATCTTCCCTATTCAAAAATTGGGGATGGGGGTTGTAGCAGCAATGTATCGAGTAATGTGCTTAATACCACAGATGTAGACAACAAATATGCATTTCTCATTGATACTTTAAATTTCTCAAATCTTAAGCAATTCAATAGTATACGTAACGTTAATAATAGAATTTTAGATTTGATTTTATGTGATAAGATGAGAGTGAATAATGTAAAGAGATGTGATGCTCCTCTTGTTGGTGAAGATAATCACCATCCGTCAGTAGAATTTCTATTGGATGTTAGCGCACACCGCTATTTGAGAAAATCTGGGCATTCGGGATTTAATTTTAAGAAGGGCAATTACCAAGCTTTAAACGCAGCGCTCCTAAGGGTGGATTGGCCTGGTCTCTTAGAGAATGTTGATGTTAATGCCGGTGTGGGCGTCTTTTATAACATTTTGAGAGGGTTGATCTCGGAACACATACCTCAATTAAACATAAATAAAAATAAAAATTTCCCCTTTTATTTTTCAAAAGAAACAATTCGAACTATTCGAAGGAAGCATAAGTTTCATAGTAGGTACAAAATCTATAAAGATCCATTAGATTATGACCGGTTCAGGCATTCCAGAGCTCTATCGAAAAGGTTGATTTCGAGAGATTTTTATCGCTATTTGGATACAATTGAGCAGGAACTACCACATGACTCGAACAGATTTTTTAAGTTTGTGTCTCACAGAAAATGCCATAGCAAATTTCCATCTGTTATGAGGGTGGGCGTTGTTGACGCCTCCTCACCTGAAGAGATTTCCAACCTTTTTGCTGAATTTTTCAGCTCTGTGTTTGAGCCTGTCTCTGGTTCAGATGAAAATCTTGATACTGTGGATAATAAATACAGTAGTAACTATTTGCATGAGGTTTCTATTTCTGAGGAGAGTGTAACGGAGGCCTTACGAACTTTAAATCAAAGCAAAGGTCCAGGTCCGGATGAGATTCCACCCATATTGCTGAAGAATTGTTGCGACTCATTATCATTGCCACTTACCATTATCTTCAATCGGTCCCTCCAGAGTGGAATTTTTCCTCACTGCTGGAAACTCTCTAAAATCATTCCCGTTCATAAGGATGGCCGAAAAGACCTAATCCAAAATTATCGACCTATCGCTATTTTGTCAACCATTCCCAAAATTTTTGAGTCGCTTGTGTGTAAATTCATCTCATATCACGTGAAAGATCTTATTATTGAAAATCAACATGGCTTTGTGAAAGGACGAAACCTGGAGACCAATTTGCTGACATTCTTGGATTACCTCCATGAGGGGATTGAATGTGGATACCAGATAGACGCCATCTATACCGATTTGAAAAAAGCGTTCGACAAAATAAATCATTCAATACTTCTCAGACGACTTGCCGAGGTGGGTATCTGTGGAGTTTTGTTAAGATGGATTAAATCATATATTTTGAACAGATCACAGTTTGTTTGCGTCAATGGGAGTAGGTCGAGCATTTTCTCAAATCCGTCTGGTGTTCCTCAGGGTTCCCACTTGGGTCCGCTGCTCTTCATTGTTTATTTGAATGACATTTCCTCCTGTTTCCACCATGCTGAGTTTCTCATTTACGCTGATGATCTCAAGGTATATTTGCGGATAAAGACAATCCAGGACTGTATTCTGTTGCAGGAGGATGTAAATAGGTTTTCCGAATATTGCAAGAATAATTTTCTCTTCGTTAATTTGGATAAATGCCTGCAGATCACCTTCACTCGGAACATAAAGACAATCAGTTTTCATTATTCAATAGTTCAACAGTTTCACCTTCGACGGGTTTCCTCTGTGCGCGATTTGGGGGTTATTCTAGACTCAAAACTGAATTTTAACGAGCATATCGACAGTATCCTTTCGTCGTCAAATAAGATGCTCGGATTTGCTCTTCGACATGGTAGATTGTTCAAGAGAAATAAGACCATACTGGCGATATACTACTCATTTGTATTTCCAAAATTAAATTTTGCATCACCGATTTGGAACCCTCAATATAAGTGTCACGTGAAGCGGTTGGAGAGTGTGCAACATAAATTACTAAGATTTTTGTCTTTCCGAAACAATTTTCAAATTTTAAATCATGATTATTCAGAGGCTCAATTGAAATACAATTTGATTAGTTTGGAGAATCGTAGGAAAATAAACGACATGGGTCTGCTACATAAAATTTTGAATAATATTTTCTCGGTTCCATCTATTCTTGGCTCAATTGGGTTGAGGGTCCCTGAGAGAAGGCTCAGATCAAGGGAAATGTTTGCCGTGCCTTTTCGCAGATTAAATGTCACGCAGAATTCGCCTCTATGCAGATTGTTGACCGGTTTCAACACCGCGTCCTTCGACGTCGATGTTTTCAATGTGTCTATTGTTCGTTTCAAGCGCTGTTTGAGGCATGGGTTAGCTGCGCGGTCTATTTCTTAGTTCTATTTCTTGGTTTTATTTCTTAGTTGCATTTTTTTTATTATATTCTTTAGTTAGATATGTTTATACATGTGTATATGTGTGTGTATTTAGTTTTTAAGCAGAACATTTATTAGAATGTAGATATTTATCATATGAATTTGAATTAATTCTGTTGTTGAACTTTGTTCTCTTTTTATTGTATGGGTATAAATTGAAATGTTTTTTGTTTGATGTGCTATGCATTGTATGAATACTTCTTTTTGACTTGTGAGTACTCTTGTTGGGTTGAAATACCCGTTAGTATTCTCTTTGGTAAATAAAAATAAATAAATAAATAAAGGGTTGAAGCGCTATGCCTCCGCAACCTACATCTTAAGTTGTCCCCCTCGAAACAGAAATCGACCTGTCCGAGCATTTCTATCGAAAAAACTTATTTCGTCTGTAATCTCGTCTGTTTCGTTTTCAAATGGCTACCCTGTATAATTTTGTAGTATACTTTTTGCTTAATGCATTCCCATTAAGAAAATCTGCTGGACTGCGGTCAGGGGAACGCGGGGAACATAAATTGATTTATAAAATTTTAAAATATGAAATATATCATCTTCATAAATGCACATTGTTTCGTTGATGCCCGATAAATATATTATAAGTAATCGTATATTGAAAAAAAATACAGACATTCGGGCAAAATGATAGGCACTCTGTGCGGGTGAACAAGAGCGCCAAAAAGAAGATGTCTTGTCGTTGGCCACCAGGTAAGAACGAAGTTCCTTCGGCAAATATAGAATCGACACAATTTGCAAAAGAAAAATCGTGCTCACTTTTATGAAGATTTACTTGATTTTTCTCTTGAATTTTATTGATTATTTTTTATTTTAGTACAGGAAATTATTTAGGAAATTCAGTATTTTAGGAAATAATAAATTACGTAAAATAAAAAAAATCGTATTTCAAATTATCATTTAAAATAACAAAATATATCTCTTCATTTTTGTTTGACAACATAAAATTACATAGAAATAGAAATAAATACAAAAAAAGTTTATTATCAGTATTATCATAAGTAATTCTTATTAGTCAGTCTTGTTATTAAATTCTATTGCTGAAATTATTGGCTTGTGGTAACTAAAATATGATACATATGTTTATGATTTTATTTTATGTAAATACCTCGAAAAAACAGCATCAATAGTAGTACCATACCTCGTTTTCGATACATTTGGAATGTTATTTATATATAATTTTAATATTTCTCAAAGAAATGTTCTTAGTGGTTCTGATTCTACATCTGCAAAATTGATATTGATGTCTCCAGATAAAACCTTCGTGAGCTGATGGAAGTTTCCACCAAGTATTTCAGAAACCTCATCAGTATATTCTATCATCGCTTTATGGATTAAATGTTTCACATCTTCAATTTTTGTGTTTGGTGAAATGTAGACTATTACCATGACAGTTCCAACTCCGTTGTTCGTTTCACATATGTCCTAACAAATGTCTCCAACTCCTGTACGTGTAACATTTACATCGCCAGTATTTTTGAAGAATATGTCCATATTTGGTGTTAAAATATTAGTAGTGTCATTGCTCTTTTGATAGACCTGTACGTAGGTATTTTTCTTCATTTTTTGACGTTCTCTGAATGCCATTTGATACTAATTTATCTATAATGTGAGTATTCGCCACGTGCTTGTCCATAAATTCATGAGTATATGCATTGGAGGGGTGGAGTGGTAAAAGAGAGACAAAGGATGAGAAAACGAGAAGAAAGAAGGACAAATATACACTACTCGCTTGTGTATACGACTATCGCTCCTGCGCACGTCTCATTTGATTGTTTTATTCCACAAACTTTGTATGACGGTTTAACTATCACATTTTGTTTCAGTTCGGTCGCGCAGCAAAATCCCTATCTCCTCCAAGCCTGCCGTAAGGAACTCATCGTTATTTACACGATTTTCAAGTTTCAAATTGATCGGATAGATATGGTAGGGGTTAATGGAAGAATCTAATTTCACTATTCAACGGATTTGGCCCAGTAACCAGGGAGATATTTGGACAACTCATCCATTCTGAATATATGAAGACTAGCTCATGAAATAGAAAGTCGAACCCTGTCGATTGAGGCCATTTTCTGCTCGATATTTGAACGACGCTATTCTACGAGTTTTCTAAATAAAATAAAGCGCACAATGGCTCAAGTTAGTATTGTTCAAAATATTTTGAAATGAAATTTATAACATTCATGAATTCACATAAAAATTTGAATGAGGTTTTCGTACAGATAGTTGATCATGAGATATACAGAATACTTCAACAAACTTGTCAAATTGGCAAATAGATTTTCGAAATCACGGAATTTTAGGCATATTTTAACCCCAATTTTTATGAAACCAAGCATTAGTCTGATCTTCAAGAACGCCAATGTTCGTGCTAATTCGCTTTGGGTACTTCTACATGACAAAAAAGTCCCCAAAAAACTGCAGTTCAAACGTTTTTTAAATGAAATTATTCACTCAATATACTTAAATACACTCAAATGCGAAATCAACACCTAGAAATTCAACCAGATGGTATTTCCAACAATAATGTGGTCAGTCGATACTTCCCAGTCGGGAAACCAGTATTTTACCGCCGTGATCTTTTACGCTATCCGATATTTCCTGCATTTTCCGCTTTTCTACGCCTTGCTATACGATATCTCCACTTAAAATAGTTGAAGGTAAATTGATTCTAGGGAAAGAACACGTAAATCCTGGGCAGATCTCTCATGGCAAATTGTAGAAAGGCGTGTCTTCTTACACCAACAACCAGAAGCTTCGCTTTGCAGGTTGCGATTGCAAACGGAATCGGATTTCTCCTTGTTTTAATAATTTAAGCAATCAACGTTAATGAATCCTAATGTAGGCGAGTAAAAATATTAAATCTTGTAGAGAATGAATAATTGGGCTATATTCTTATTCCTACCAACGTTTCGATAGATATGTTCAATTGTGCTCAAGGTTAATCATCAAATGTTTGGAATATTTTAAATTTTTGTTAATTTTCAAAATTGATAGACCTCATATAAATTTGGTAAAAGTGAAACAAAAATTGACTTGTTTCAGGATTTTGTTGCTAAATATTTTTCTTCTGAGAAAATGATTTGGTCCCATAATATACAATACAAATTTCAATTATCAGGTATACCGGTATGAAATGAGCGTTTTTTTATGAAAATAAAATACAAATTATTGATGGGAAAGTAAAAATATTTTATTCAAAGTATTGGACATTGTTTTCTACACATTTTGACCACCTTTCTGGCAATTTGTGGATACCACGCCAATAAAATGTTTCGTCTTTTAAAGCAAACCAATCAGTTACCCGATTTTCTGCCTCCTCGTAGGAATCAAAGTGCTGCTCAGCCAATGCGTGTCCCATTGATGAAAACAAATGGTAGTCGGATGGAGCCAAGTCTGGTGAATACGGCAATTGGAGTAGCAGATTCCAACCAAGTGTATTGATTGTATCGTGAACCGGTTTTGCTTTGTGTGCAGGTGCATTGTTATGGAGCGAAATTACCTTGCCGTGTCTTCTGGCCCATTCTGGTCATTTCTCGATCAGTGATTTGGTTCAAATTGATCATTTGTTGTCGGTAACGATCAGTATAAACGGTTTCACCAGGTTTTGGGAGCTCGACGTACGCCACGCCTTTCTGGTCCCACCAAACACACAGCATTGTCTTCTTGCCGAATCGATCTGCTTTTGCAGTCGATGTTGATGGTTGTCCCGGATTAACCCATGATTTTCTGTGTAGGTGTCTTAAAATAAACCCATTTTTCATCGCCAGTTACAATCCGATGCAAAACCGATTTTCTTTCGTGTCTTTAAAGCAAATGTATTTTCCGGTCTTTCATTCAATTCATGTGGCACCCATTTTCCACATATTTGGGTCTTTCCCATAGCTTTTAAACGGTCAGAAATTGTTTGTTGTGCAACATTCAACATTTCTGCCATTTGCTCCTGATTTAAAGTATCATCTCTATCCAATATCATTTGCAATTCGGCGTCTTCAAACATTTTTGGCGGTCCTCCATCTTCTTACATTCATTACTTACATCAAAATCATCATTTCTGAACCGTTGAAACCATCTTTTGCATGTTGCTTCTGATAGAGCATGATCACCATATGCTTCGACAAGCATTCGATGCGACTCTGCAGTACTTTTCTTCAAATGAAAACAATAAATTAATGCTTTCCGCAAATCATCACTTTCTGGTACGAAATTCGACATTTTTAACACGATGAAAATATATGATGTTGTCTGTTCAATGACTTGATGTATACTAAATAGGTTTTACAGATGTCATAGCAAACAAACAAAAAATAGAGGCTCGAACACAACAAATGTTCCCTATCGTGACATTTGTATCTTGACGCTCACTTCATACCGGTATACCTGGTATAGAGACCAATATACTCTATATACTCTGCACTAACCTACTTTTCTTCGCATGCACATCTTGTTCAAAATACAATGATGTGTTATCTCGATAAAATGATCTGAATTATAACAATAACATGTTCAATGGAAATTTCTTTCTTATGTGTCATTTTTTCCATTTGTGCATGTGCAGCTGTAGATTGTTCACGCAACTCACCGTTCCAAGAAATAAATATCTCACATCTAATTACATATCTTAGGATTATTGAATTAACGAAAGTCCGCAATGCATTAAACTTATATCTTCCTTTCCTTTCATGCGGTCCGCTTTGGCTGTAGGTCAAGTTCAGAATGGAAAGGTGACCTTCCTGAGGACGAAATGGCGTTGAACTATCGATTGTAATCCCCTGCTGTTTTCAGTTTTAGCGGAACTAGCAATTTTTCAAGTTATGATCCGAGGAACGTTTCATTCTGTGGTATTCGCCAGATCTTTTTTAGAGAAACCAGGAAAGGAATATAAGTTTCATTATTACTGATTATGGAAAATATTATTTTAGCTTTCTTCAAATGAGGGATGTCCATATTTTGAGATTTCCCATTATGTTCTATGTCTCGAATGAAGTTTTTTACATTTTTGAAATATTTTGTTTGTGAATTGGTTTGGTTGAGTGTTTTATTAATAAGAATAAACATGGACATAACACATGTAATAATGTATAATACAGATTTCACATATAACAGTTCAATTTATTTATTCTTTTCACAATTGAGACCACAGAATACTATGGGGACTGTCAAATTAAAGGAAATGTCATTATAAAGTAGAAACTTAATGATTCGCTCCGATAATTAAAATTTTGCAGCAAAGTTAAGGGATACTCTATCACGGTATCTCCTATTTAAAGCATCCTGTATTTGAGTTTTCGATAACTCACTAATTGCGAGATCTTGCGATCTCTCAATGAAACATATCCTAATGTAATACCTACGACTCGAAGTTAATTCAGAAAGCTGCAAAAGAGATTAATTTTGGTTCCTGATTTTTCTTGAAACATGGAAAATCGCTTTCTGTTCATTAAAAAAAATTATGCTTGAATTGTTTAACTTTCTCAGAAAATGTCGACCAATTCAAAACAATCGAACGTATAAAGTTTATTTCTATAAACTATTTGTATATGGTAATCTATAATATAAAAATGAATCGTAAAATGTGTTGGTAAGCGCATAACTCAACAACGCCTGGACCAATTTGGCCAAATATTTTTTTAAAATGTTCGTTGAAGTTCAAGGATGGTTTTTACGGCGAGAAAAATTAGAATTATTGCTGGAAAAACCCTAAAAATAGCCCTTTTCTTTTTCCCATACAAATGATTTGTAACTAAAACGTAGTCAATTTGAGCTTTATTGCTATGGTATAAAATTCATATTAAATTACAAGCACTCACTGTTGTCTAAGCAATGTAGGTGTGTTCCTAACGTCAAAGATCATATCCTGGAGGGATTTACTTCTTAGATGCACCTGGTGGTTCAGGAAAAACTTTTTTGACTTTTTTGACAAAATAAAATTGCACTTGTACTCGCTTCGTCGGGAATCGCAGCAACTTTGCTTGAAGGTGGTCGAACAGCCCATTCAGCACTAAAATTGCCATTAAATATGCAAAGCAATGAAACTCCAACCTGCAACGTTTCGAAGAACTCTGCAATGGCAAAGGTTTTGCAGCAATGTAAATTGATTGTTTGGGATGAATGCACGATGGCACATAAAAAATCTTTGGAGGCTTTAGACAGAACCTTAAAAGATCTACGGAGCAATAATAACCGATTTGGTGGTGCAATGATTTTATTAGCAGGATATTTTCGTCAAACATTGCCAGTGATTCCACGATCAACGCCAGCTGATGAACTCAATGCATGTCTAAAGTCCTCCAATTTGTGGAAACATGTCAAAGTACTTCATTTAAGCAAGAATATGCGTGTCGAGTTGCAAAATGACCAATCTGGAAACTTATTCTCTAAACAACTCATTGACATTGGTAATGGCAAATTTCCTATAGACATGTTGACTGGCTGCATTAACTTTCCTCAAAGTTTTTGAATTGAGGATATATAAATCAGTTGATTCGGCTACTAATCAACATGATGTAGTCAACTATCCACCGGAATTTTTAAACTCGCTGGATTTGCCAGGATTGCCACCTCACAATCTTCAATTTAAGGTTGGATCGGTGGTTATAATGTTGCGAAATATCAATTAACCGCGTCTTTGCAACGGTACACGGTTAGCGATAAAAAATTACTAAACAATGTGAATGCAACTATACTCAAAGGAAAGTATAAAGGAGAAGATGTTCTCATACCGCGCATCCCAATGATTCCGACTGATGTGCCATTTGAGTTTAAACGACTACAGTTTCCAGTGCAGCTTGATTTGCTATGACTATAAACAAGACCCAGGGGCCATCATTAAGTTTGTGGTATTAATCTAGAAAACCCATGTTTCTCACATGGTCAATTGTATGTTGCTTGTTCCCATGTTGGAAAACCATCAGATTTGTTTATCTATGCGCCAGGTAATCAAACAAAAAACATCGTATACCACAAAGCACTACAATGATAATAATAATAATTATGATTCACATGATTAACAATAAAGCGATTACTTACTTTTAAATCCTTATATATGTTTTATTTAATTATTTTTTATTCACAACGTCCTATCACCAGGGTGACGGTTCTGTTCAGGAGAATTTTTTAAAATACGTAGGCACCAAAACTGCCACATTACAAATCTTTTTGACAGGACGAAGTCTGTCGGGTCAGCTAGTGATAATTAAAACCGATAACAAGTATCAATTTAAAGAGGATTGAATTCTATTTTATCATAGCAAGTGGTCTATAAGAGGCCAATTTTTTGTTGTTTTCAATTCTACTCTTGCTCTCACTTCTTCAGTCATATTTAAACGCAGAGGTAAAATGGATACTGGAAGATTCGCTGCGAATTGAGCTCCAATATTGAGCTCCCTGTCCTTCTTGAGTACCCATCAAGAATTTTTCATTATATCAGCTTTTCCAAAAAGATCAATCTCTTCTGCAATCTTCTGAATCTAGTAGAAGTCATAGGTGCAACATAAAGATATTTATCATTATGACGAGTGCAATTTATTGAAATTATTCCATTACATTCCGAGTAGCAAGGAAATGAATCCACTATCTCGTTTCAAATAAACAAATCGACGATTTTCCAAATCTTCGAAAGCGAAATAAAAGATTTCGGAAAATTCAGATAGAACAAAAGAACCTACATAACAACAAGGAATCATTCATTTCCAACGATTGATATTAATTCAGAGAATGAATCACACAATTTCATATGCAACATGAGATTTCTAGAGACAGCTTGAAAATCGAAGTATAGAATTCTCGGAAAAAATGTTTCAAATTAAATTTTTTCACGACTTCTGTTCAATGTGTGATTGCCATTTGAAAAAAATTGTTATTACATTTTCAAATATCTCAGGAGTATGAATTCATTTTGACAGTGCCATTGAAAATACATAATTCAATTCTCTTGTACTTCGAAACGTAATATGTGAGAGTGTATTTTTATTCAAAATGAGAAAACAATTGAATCTTTTTGAATTAATTCTAGGAAAAGAACACGTAGATCCCGGGCTGATCTTTCATTACGAAATGTAGAAGGCGTGTCTTCTTACATCAACAACCAGAAGCTTCCGCTTTGCGGGTTCCCACTGCAACAAGAATCGGATTTCTCCTAGTTTCATTAATTTAATCAATCAATGTAATTAAGTCCTAATGTAAACGAGTAAAAATATTGGATCTTGTATAGGATTATTGTTTGGGCTTTATTTTCTTCCTACCAACGTTTCGATAGATATGTTTAATCGTTCTCAAGGTAAATCAGCAAATGTTCGGAAAACTTTCAATTTTCATTAATTGTCAAATTTGACGGAACTCATGGAATTAAATAATATTTATACTTATCTGTAGTATGAAGAATATTTCAAGTTAGATCGAACAATTGGCCTCGAATCTTCCGGAAAGTCTATTGGCGTGATTTCATATAAAAAGTGATTTTCATAAATGCTGCTTCCTTGATTTTTTTTATGTAAGTTTCTCTTCTTTGGATAAAATGGATTTATGATTTAATTTAACCGATGATCCTCATCATGTTTTACTAACTTGGAATATAATTTCCCGAGAAAAGTTCCAAAATTCCTTTATTTGTACCTACTTCAGAAGGGCGTTTAGTTGATCCACGAATGTTCTAGTCCAAATGTCTCGGTAAGGTCGTTATTGGGCCAAATCCGTCCATTCGTCCATAGAGTTATAAGCATCTGAAATTTGCTTTCATCTATCATTCCAGAAATATCCACCCGATCAAGTTATAACTTAATATGTGAACGGTACGCTAGAAAATTTTTTTTTTCAATAATTCATAAGATATCGGAAGTATTCAAACAAAAATATGTGAATGTATGGACGTTATGGATGTCGTATATATTCTCAAATTTCATTGCCGTAGCGTTCTTCCCCCTGACGATATGTTCAGTTAACCATTTACTTAAAAGAAAAGAGAAATGTCAAATAATGTGTCAGATATTAAGCTCGATGCTTTCACAGATACTAACTCGATTGACATCTGTCGAGATTAATAAAATCAGTGTCAGTTGGGGAACATATGATCGGAATGGTGAAATAATGTACGACGTCAAAATTCAGAAAAGTTCGGAATTGGGTTTTTAGGAGGAAGGAATTTCAGCTTCAAACAAAAATCAAGAAAAACTATGATAATTTAGTCTTTTATCTGATTTATAGGTTTCTTCATTCATTCATCGTTTGTGTTTGATTTTTTTGTGAGATTATACTTGAAACACAAACATACATAAAAAGTAACGGTTTGCGATGATGACACAATGGCAGATCTTCTACAAGGTGTCTAGAAAGGGTACCGGGTATTTGTAAGTTCAATAAATCAAAAAATATTTGTGAGCAATAAAAAAGTTTATTATTTATTAATAACATATGAATTAGAAAATTATTTGATGATATGATATATGATATTCCGCATGATAGAGACGTTGAGTCGTCACTATTTAATCACCATTACTATATATATATATTCTATGAACTTTTGGCTCACAATATTTAGTTAGCAAACAATAAAGCATATAGATCAGGGGTAAGTGACGGGGTGTGATACAATTCGGCGTATCACAAAAAAGCCTAGGGAAAAAACCCCAGTAAAAAAAAACCCTGGCTCCCCGCCTATGTGTGAACGTACAAAAATAAGCTGAAATATATTTTAGGGACTTCTTTCTTCAAGAGTGATCTTCTATTGATGGAAACAGAGATTCTTCAAGTTGCCCACATCGAATCTGGAAATAAAAAGACAAAAGCAGAAAAAAGAACTGAATATCAAAAATACAAAATAAGCTGAAACATGAGGGTACAAAATTAGAAATAATTTCACCCGCTTAATGAAGGGCAGGACTTCTGAGTCGCTGGTTATACTATAACAGTAGATCAAAAATCTATCTTTGGTAGAACAGATGTTTCAAGGTGGAAAACAAGTTTGTAGTTATAATAGAATTATGTATTCACAGATAAGAATAGTTACACAATCTGGCAAATAAGTTTACAGACAAAAGAGTTTTTAGGTGTTTATAATAACCAAGGATTTGATCTTTTTGCTCAACTGGACACTTCTGGTAATATTAAATGATAAAGAGATCTGACCTTATTTGTTGTTTGAGTTCACCACAGCTCTGCTTCAATCGTCGAGGGTAGATTTCTCAGAATAAAGTGCAGGCACTTCGGATGAGATTTTTACAAACGAATTGTGGCTTGGCGATATGTAATTGCGTCACAGGTTCACAATTCACACCCTTTTTCTTTTACGTAGAGAATTTCAACTGACTAATTCACATACACATGAACTAGGGTAGCTAACTGACCCGAAAACAGATTATTTTGAGAGATCTTTAGAGGAACTTGTAGTTCTGAGTGCCGTTATAGACTCGTGAAAAGTAAATTGATAAAGGAGAACTTACTTGTAGAAGTGACCACCTTGAGAAGTATAGAGAGAATGAATTCGAATAATTGAGAGAGGTCGTACAAGTAGCTAAGTTTGGGGATTTCCAAAATTCCGTCCGACAGAAGGCATTCTTGGAAGTAACCGCCGCTACCCCAAATTCCAAGAACGGTCCTTTGTTGCGAGAGTATCGCAACATACTCCCGCCTGTTGAAGTTTTCTAGCTTCAACTAGAATCGTGCCAATAAAAAAAATATAAAAGAAAAAATGAAAGGAGAGAAGAAAGCAATCAACTAACGAGAAAGGCAAGAGAATCACAGTTCATAGGAAACGATACGTGTTGTCCAATAGGAGAAGTGAGTTTAATTTTCAGATTCTTCTGATATGGGAAGGGGACACAATTTAGAAATGCTTCTAATGAAGATTCCATCTGCCGTTTTTAGCTTTACTACCCTTATTTTTTATCCCTTCCTGGGAACACTTCCAATACCCTAGCTCATTTTAGTGGTGGGGTATCCTCATCCTTCAAAAGAACGAAGGATCCTATTTTGAGATCAGGAATAGTACGATACCATTTTGGACGGTTCTGTTTATACTGTGCATAGTATTGGGGATCCTTTAAAAATCTTTTTTCTAGGTTGCCAAACCTTTTTCGAGCTATGGCGAAGGAATCTCCAAGTTTCAGATTTTCCTTTGGAGATTTTAATGGTTTTAATGGTTGAAACCTGTCATCCATTGAGTCCTTGGTTGTATTGATGAACGATGTTTCTGCAGCTTCATCAACTGGAGAGAGAGGCATAGCCTTGGAAACATCTTCTAGCTTCCAGGATCTAGAGACTTGCTGCTCAAGTTCCGACTCCTCAGATTCTCGAGACAGCAGGGAAATGCTGCTGTGTTCATTTCGAGCTACACTCAAGAGAGATTTCTGAGCTTGTGTTTGTTGCTGAGATGGAAATGAGCCTCCAACAACTCATCCCAAATGGGTGTTGATAAGAGTAGGTAGATTTTTACCAAGAGAAAAACTGCCTTGGGAAAGTAACTCATAATATAGACCGTCACCGATAAGTATGTCGATATCTGAAGGTGTAGCGAAATCGGGATCCGCTAGTCTCAATTCACTAGGGATGTTCCACTGAGAAATATTCAACTTGAATTGTGGAAGTTGGCATGTTATACTCGGAAGAATAGCACATTTTAGCTTAAACTTTTGATATGGAGGAACATTTGAAAAGATAGTGAGATCTATCATTTTTGTAGAACGATTATTGCTCAATCCTATTCCTGAAACTATGGTTGAGTGGTTGTAAGGCACATAACCTAGTTTCTTGACTAAGTCTTCCTTTATAAAGGAAGTTTGAGATCCGTTGTCGAGAATGGCTCTGGCCTTGATTCTGTGCCCTTGAGAGTTGTATAAGTAAACATTAGCTGTGGCCAGAAGAACATGATTATATTTTGTGGAAATACCAGAGAATGCCTGAGAACCTTTGGGAACACTATATTCGACTTCCTGCCTGGACTGTGATTCATGTTGGGCTTGAGATCCGGAATTTGAGGAGAGAGGAAGTCTTGGTCGCGAGTTGAAATGCGAATTATTTGGGCTAGAGCTGCGAGAAGAAACCCCAGCATGATGTCCCGCATAAGAAGAATTTTGTGAATTGCGAGACTGTGAGTATTGATTGGGATGAAGCAAAGAATGATGTTTTTTGGAGCACACCATGCAAAGTCTTTTAGAACTACATTTGGTAATTTGATGACCGTTACCTAGACAATTGAAGTTCAATTTTTCCAGCAATGGTATGGAATTTCACTTCTACTTCCTCACGATTTTCATCATCACAATTTTCGTAATTCGGCAAAAGTTCAATAGAATCCTGAACTTCGTCATAACCTTTGAAAGCAGCCTCGAGTGATTCGAGGTATCTCTTCAAAACCTTTGGATTTGATTCTGATCTAGAGTTTTAATCAAACCAATTGATAGTCCTGGTTATTTTTGCTTTGAATGTTGAGCATTTAGACTTAAGGTTATTATAAGATACGTTTTCCATTTTGAATAGAGCTTAAGGAAAATTTTCTATTATAAAAAATGAAGAACTTAACAAAGTAGAAAGAAGAAAGAATAAATGTGTGAACCGAAAAATTCACAATCTTGCAAACTCTACCAAAGTCGGATTCTTGGAACCGGCTCGAAGGACCAATTTGTGCGGGTACCAAATTAGAAATAATAATAATCACCCGCTTAATGAAGGGCAGCGCACTTCCTGAGTCGCTGGTTATACTATAACAGTAGATCCAAAAATTATCTTTGGTAGAAAAGATGTTTGCAAGGTGAATGAAAACAAGTTTGTAGTTATAATAGAATTATGTATTCACAGATAAGAATAGTTACACAATGTTCGGCACTTGAGTTTACACTCACAGAAAGAGTTTTTAGATGTCTATAATAACCAAGGATTTGATCTTCTTTGCTTAACTGGGCACTTCTGGTAATATTAAATGATAAAGAGATCTGACCTTATTTGTTGTTTGGAGTTTACCACAGCTCTGCTTCAATCGTCGAGGGTAGATTTCTCAGAATAAGGTGCAGGCACTTCGGATGGGATTTTCACTAACGAATTGTGGCTTGGCGATATGTAATTGCGTCACAGGTTCACAATTCACAACCTTTTTCTTTTACGTAGAGAACTTGTAGTTCTGAGTGCCGTTATAGACTCGGAAAGTAAATTGATAAAGGAGAACTTACTTGTAGTACTGACCACGTTGAGAAGTGTAGAGAGAATGAATTTGAATAATTGAGAGAGGTCGTACAGGTAGCTAAGTTTAGGGATTTCCAAAATTCCGTCCGACAGAAGGCATTCTTGGAAGTAACCGCCGCTACCCCAAATTCCAAGAACGGTCCTTTGTTGCGAGAATATCGCAACAACACCCTCAAACTCGCCTTTTTGGATTAACTCGATATTGTGAATCAAGGATTTTTAACACAACAAACTTAACCGTATATTTTACTAAGGAGATAATCAATAAATACATAACCTTTTATGGTTCCTCTTTCACAAAGATTTTTTTAAGTATCCGTATGTGTCTCTTGAAGGAGAATCTCAGCACCATAGTCCTTTGCTAGTTTAGAAATATAATCACTCTTATCCTTAGAAATACCCACTAGCATCTGACGCATGCGCAATGGCTTTAAACTTTCCGACAGCTGGCAATCGCTATCCTCGTCTGAATAGTGGTGTAACGCGCTAGCTCTCTTTCACTCTACTTTTAATATTTACTATATTTAACAGCCAGCAACCCTTATTTGCGGCCAGATTTAATTAGGCAACCGTATATAATAATGAACAGAAAAAAATTAGCTTTAATTTGATTTATAAAATATGAATGTACGTTGTGGGTGTATAAATGTAACAAAATCATACCTGTGTACACCTGGCTGCGAAGAGGTGCGGCCAGATGCGCAACGGCAACCATGATTTTTCAGAGTCTTCATTGACATTTCAAAAAACATGTCAGTGAAATTTCTTACGGATTATGAATTATTAATAATTTAATTAAAAATACTAGCGGCCACATTTTGATAGGCAACCTGGTAGATATAAATTCTCCTAATCATAAATATGTGTAAAAATTTGGTTTTCAGCAAACACTCGATGAGTACACTGATTCTGCAGCCGGATCTTAGACTATTATATAACTTCTCACTTGAAATTTATTTTTCTGTTTGTGGATATGTGGTAGGTGATAATTGCAGCGTCAGAATTCAGATGGTATATTTAGATAGGTATCAAACTGATCGTAGATTCATACATTTTTATTTCTTCGAAATTCAAGAAGATTGAATTATTCAGAGGATATCCTGGAACACAAGTGCAAGAAAGTATCGAATAAAATGAAGTTGTCAACAAAGCTTATCAAAACAAAAAATGAATCATTTTTGTTAGCAGACGTCAATCTAGTTATATTAAACCCCAGAGCTCAGAGACGAATATGATTAATATGCAGGCTTTGTCAATGTTGTTCCCCTTTAACATCATTACTTTTTATCAATGTTATGCGTGCAGTGAGGTAGGAACTTTGTGGACAATAATGAGCTCAAACTTATGACTCATTTCCCACTTCAATATTCTGTGTGATACAAACATAACTGAAAGGGTAACGTGAATAAATTGCAATATCATTATTGTGTTCGGAACTGAAAAATGATTACTTAAATATTTGTGACAAATTTTTTTTTAAAAGTGCAAATAATCATTTGTTTGGACTCACTGATTATGAATCCGCGGTAAAAATAAATTTTGTACGTCCATCTATCTGTCCTATGACGAGATTACGTCCGAATGGAATGAGTTAGAGAACGGAAAATTTGAGGGGAGTTTGAGGAATAAATATGTTCTTTATTCAACCAAATTGACTTAGCGGTTTCGGAGTAACGGGATTTGGTTTGCAAATACCACATCCCGAATAAACTTTTTTTGTGATGTAAAATAATTATATCCGCTAGGATCAGTTTCAGTAAGTCCCGTAATTATCAACATCCTGGTATACTGTAGTGTCTATGGACTCAGGTGTCCCCCCTGAGGCCCTCTTGAAGATGATTTTCTAGCCTGATGATTTCAACAAAATCGCGAAACCATTTGCTTCAACCCTTCAACTGTTCTACTCATATGGCTTAGTAACGAATTCAACCGAGATATGTGGACTATAAATCTGTATATTTTGTAAATATGAACTCCCAAGCTCGTATACCACCAATTTTATTGCATTTCCTGCTAAACATACTCAAGTTTGATCACGAATTCTTAAGTAGGGAGTCAAACCCGTAATTTTTTCGGCGATTTTCGGCCTGATGTAGACTTTTGGCAAAATGGTAGCTTTCTGTTCCACTAGTAATCATTTGGTTTAGACTTTTCTATGTCATAGCATAATATTCATAAGTATTATCTTTATGTTTCACAAATAACCATCTGATCTGACACACGTTGCTTTGTGATTTATTATTTCTAGGAAAATATGAGTGGCGAAAAATTCAAGAAAATATTGAGAAAACTTTATATACCTATTGAAAAAACACAGGATATCGAATGATGAATAATTAAAATACACTGAGCTGCAGAAGTAAGCCACCACCAGAAAATTTGTTGAAATTAAAAAATACATTTCTCGCAAACCATTGGTCGGATTGTGATGTTTGTTCTGTAATTGTAGGACTGAGGTTTGGTAATCACGTCTTATTAATAATCCGTTCAAAGCCATCCACTCTAATTTTATGCAAGGTGAATTAATAATTATGGATTTTTCTCTTTATTTTGAAACACCCGGTGGCATCTGCAGGCAACTGAAATGGATTTTAGTTAAAACTATGTTAAAGCTGTTCTTTCTCTTAACAGTTTGCTTCTGTATTCATTATTTTTTCTTCACTTTCAAAGAAGTTACAAATTTTTGAAGAATTTTATCTTCCTTAAAGATTTGCCAATGGTGATTGCAAGGATGGTTACGATTGACTTTGGCCTTATTGATCGGTATTCATGTATACAAATTATGTTCTCTAAGATTTCTTCTAGCAGTATAAATGCTTATTTAATCATTATACACAGTTAGTTCAATAGTTATTATCAATGGCACTTGCATAACTGTCTATACACATTGATTGACTTTTGACCGAATGAAACCTATATTCATCAGTAAATAAGACGTATCCAGGCAAGGAATAAAAAAAAGAAAGGCAATGTAAAAATCAAACTGACATTCTGGAAGAAATTAGTCTTTGCTATAGAAGTATTATTACTGTTTTATGAAAATTGCCCTTAAATATTCAAAGTTTCGAAGTTTATATAAGCCCAAAAGTATGGAAACTAATTCCAGAAAATGTGAAGAAAATAACTAATCAAAACGCATTCAAAAGAAAGGTTAAAGATTGGCTGAGAAATTGTGGCAGAGACTTATTCTATAAGGTAGTGAATACATACCTCTAAAGTACTGATATTCTAGTTACTCGTCAGTTTTTTTTCCGTCCCAACTGTGTGGTCTCCCGTCGGTTGCGACGTTTGATATGGAGAGGGGGAAACGCTTGTATACATCATACCTCATTTTTTTAATTTTTGCTTCATTTCTGTGATTTATTTTATTGTAATTCATATTATGTTGTGGCGATATCACGCACAAGACACAGCTCATCGTAGCTGTGGCTTCAGTGATACCTATGTTTGTTCATATATTTAGATTTGTCCATATATTTGCATTTTTTACTCTGAATTGCTGTTATTTCGTGAATAAACATTATTATTATTATTATTATTTACAATGGAGTGATTAACAAGGAATCTGAGTAATGATGAATGTGTACAGGCAGTTGCGTTAAGTTATATTGGATGGAGTTACCGCAGAATTGCGCTGAGTATCTCTCTCGAAAATATTACGAGCTATTTAACGTTTTTGAGAAACAAATAGCTATAACAGGCGACAAGTTCAGGGTGGACCAAGAAGAACCACAGTTGTTCAGGATCGTTACATTCATTTACGAGCCTTACGAGAACGCTTCACGGCAAAATGATAGAAGCCATGCTGTACAACTTCAACAAGTTCAAACTGTGCATAATGTTCAAATAAGTATTGATACCGTTCGAAAACCACTTGGAGAACATAATTTGAATATATAAATACCGGCAAGAGGACCAAAGTTAATAGTAAACCATCGCAGGACAAGATTACAATTTGGTAAAAGCCATCTAAATTGGCAAGTAAAACGGGTTCCGAGACGGGTTCTATTCTTAGATGAAACTAGGTTTTGCGTCAAGATAAAAATGTCTCGATAGGGAACATTTGTAGTAAAAGAGCTTTTATTTTTTTATTGTTTGTTTACTATGACATCTATGAAACATATTTAGTTTACATCAAGTCATTGAACAGACAACATCATATTTTTCATCTTGTTAAAAATGTCGAATTTTGTACCAGTAAGTGATGATTTGCGGATAGCATTAATTTATTGTTTTCATTTGAAGAAAAGTGATGCAGAGTCGCATCGAATGCTTGTCGAGGCATATGGTGATCATTCTCTATCAGAAGCAACATGCAAAAGATGGTTTCAACGGTTCAGAAATGATTATTTCGATGTGAGAAATGAAGAAGATGGAAGACCACCAAAAAAGTTTGATGACGCCGAATTGCAAAAGCTATGGTAAATATCCAAAAGTGTGGAAAATGGGTACCACATGGATTAGATGAAAGACAGATGGAAAACCGAAAAAACACTTGTGAAATTTTGCTTCAAACACACAAAAGAAAATCGGTTTAGCATCGGATTATCACTGGCGATGAAAATGGATTTATTTTAAGAATCCTAAACGGCAAAAATCATGGGTTAATTCGGGACAACCATCAACATCGATCTGCAAAAGCAGATCGATTCAGCAAGAAGACAATTCTGTGTGTTTGATAAACCTGAAAGGTGTGGTGTACCACGCATTGGCTGTGCAGCACTTTGATTCCTACAAGGATGTCGAAAATTGGGTGTCTGGTTGGTTTGCTTTAAAAGACGAACAATTTTGTTGGCGTGGTATCCACAAATTTCCAGAAAGGTGGTCAAAATGTGTGGAAAACAATGGCCAATACTTTGAATGAAATGTTTTTCACTTTCCCATCACAATTAAGTTTTTTATTGTCACAAAAAACGCTCATTTCGTACCGGTATACCTGATAATTCTGAAAGACGTGTTCGAATGATTTGTCGTCAAAACGAGCGTTATGCCTAATGCTCCATTCCCGAAACGATTTCATTTATGAAGGTTCAATTAAGGTATGCAAAAACAACTTTTGTTCCAATACTTAGTGGGGCTCTGAACAGTGAGCGTTATATTGATGAGTTTTGTCTCAGAATGTTGTTCCACTTCCTCCATACATCATAGACGGTTTCCTGCTCAAGCATGACAATCCTAGGCCCCACGTGTCACCAAGTGTAAATGAATATTTACAAGTAAGTATTTACAATGAATTGGCCACCTAACAGCCCGGATCTCAATCCAATTGAACACCTTTGGGATGTATTGGGTAGGCAAATAATGCAACATCAGCCTCCACCTGTGTACCTTCAAGAAGTAGAAGCATTAGTAATCCAAACTTAGAATACAATTGATAAGGATAAAATTTAATGTATGCCACGTCGTTTTGTAGAAGCAATTAGACATAGAGGTGGTAATACCCATTTTTAATTTTGTTCTGTATAAAATTCTAATTTTATTAAATCGTTATATATATTGAATATATTAAATACAGGATGGCGGTTTGAAAAGGTATTTTTACACTGATTTCAGCACAGTAATTGATTTTTCATTTTATGCATTAGTTCTCGAAATATTCTTAACTAAGTATTTGAAAATGAAGTGTTGTTTTCATGGCACTTGTAGTGTTTTTTTGTGAAAAAATCGACATTTTGAGCTTCAAAACAACCATGATTGTAGCTTCCTTCCTCCAATCCACTGACATAGAAATCTTTAATCAAGATGTCGAACAAACAAAGCGTATTGCGAAGGAGCTCAATCTTGCCGAAACTCAATATAAATTACCTTCGATATAATTAGCAGTATTTCCAATAACATGCGGTAACACTTCATCGATAGAAATCTCCAAAAAGTCCAAATACGTACATATCTCTAATCAGATTACCAGGTAAGAAAATCAAATTATTAATGATGCCACAGAAATATTCCAGTCCCAATTCGTGAAACGATTTCCGACTTGATTATGAAGTGTTTTCTCAGTTGGCTTCAATATGTTTTCATTCTGTTGATTATTGAATTCATATCTTCCTCAAAAAAATGAGAATCGATAATTTTTTATTTATTACGAACAGATCATTAAGTTGGCTTACTGGTTCTTTGACATGTGAATTATTCTTAGTTTTGAATCGATACTTGTATGTGTTCTAATTCATTGTTCAACATGGTTTATTCAATTGCGGAGCGGGTGGAAATAATTTCAATTTTTTTTGCAAACAATCAATGTGCGAATAGAACCGCATAATTCTTCAATCAACGACATTTAGAAAAACATGTTAATAGGAAGTATGTTTTGTAATTAGTGTCGAAGTTTCAAGAAACCGGGTCCGTGACTAATAAAAAACGAAACATGGAAAGAAATGAAGCAGCTGAAGTAGCTGTTCTTGGACAGATTGCTCTGAATCTAAAGACGAGTACGAGGCAGCTAGCACATGAATCTGGTTTTACACGAACTCGAATTGCAAATATTTTGAAGCATCATAAATGCCATCCTTACAAACCCCATCTTTCACACGCACTAAACGAAGATGATTTTGACCGTCGTGTTTAATTTTGTGATACAATGAGTGAACGAGTAACCGCTAATCCCAATTATCTGTACAATGTTTGTTTCTCCGATGAGTGTTCGTTCTTTCGAAACGGCACAGTAAATCGACACAATTGTCGTGATTGGGCCGATGCTAATCCGAGATTGTTCCACGAAGTTTTACCTGGTAATCTTACTGGAGATATGTATTTGGATTTATTGGAAAATCACATTGATCCAATTTTGACGGAAATTATTGAAAACAATGGTGGAAATTATGTGGAAGATCAGATTGTTTTTCAGCAGGATGGAGCTCCTCCTCACTACGCCTTACCAGTTGGAGAATATCTGGATCAAAGATTTCCAAATCGGTGGATTGGAAGAAGAGGCCCAAATGAATGGCCAGCCAGATCGCCAGATCTGTCACCACTAGATTTCTTTCTTTGGGGCCACTTGAAGAGTAAAATTTACTCTACACAGCTCGATTCCATAGAAGATTTAAGAAGACGTATAGTGAACGAATGTCGTCAAATCACTCCAGAAATGTTGCAAAATGTGCGCCATCGTTTCGAACAAAACTTATTTCATTGTATGGAAGCTAATGGTGAACAATTTGAATATTCAATTAATTGATGTGAGTTTTTGATAAATTATTTACTTTACTTTGAAAAGTCTTATTTCTTAGATCAATACTTCAAATCGTTCTGATACCGTACAGTTGGAGAATGATTTCAGTGAATAAAACAGCTAGTCGAACATCTGACCCTAGTAGCAACAACACGTACGAAGTATGACTTCATTTGCCCAGTGGTAGATGTTTTGCAATTTCAAATACAAGTACGGAAATTTTGGTGTTTCGGAAGCACGAAATGTCAATTATTCGCAAAAATTAATTTAAGTGATAAAATTAACTAACGCATGAATATTTCGAGAACAAATGCATAAAATGAAAAAACAATCACTGTGCTGAAATCAGTATAAAAATACCTTTGAATTGAGGTATCACTCACCCCATCTTCCCTATTCAAAAATTGGGGGTGGGGGTTGTAGCAGCAAGGGTTGAAGCGCTATGCGTCCGTAACCTACATCTTACGTTGTCCCCCTCGAAACAGAAATCGACCTGTCCGAGCATTTCTATCGAAAAAACTTATTTCGTCTGTAATCTCGTCTGTTTCGTTTTCAAATGGCCACCCTGTATAAGCTAGCTTGATTTGTGAAACTTCAATAAAGGCACAATTCTTTAAACAGTTGTAACTTATTCAAAAGTGAAAAAAAAAACAATGAATAAAACACCAAACTTTTCAGAGAAAGTGCAGAATCAACATGGTTTTAACTAAAATCCTTTTCAGTTGCCTGCAGATGCCACAGGGTGTTTCAAAATAAAGAGAAAAATCCATAATTTTTACTACATCACATTAGAGTGGATATGGCTTTGAACGGATTATTAATAGACGTGATAACCGAAGGTTAATCATACAAGTAGAAAAAAATGACGATCCGACCAGTGGTTTGCGAGAAATCTACTTTTTAATCTCAGCAATTTTTCTGGTGGTACGTTACTTTTGCTAATCAGTGTAATGATAGTTTATAAATGTGTACTTATGATCGAAAAAAAATTCAGTATACCTTACATAAGTTAATAATTTAATCCTCATTAAAGTAACAAAAATTTTGCAATAACAATTCTTGATGCATAAAACCAAAAATTTATTATTTATTTTCCTATTGTCGATTGCATAAGTTTTCCCATGCTGAAAATTCATTGAACTAAATAATTGTTTTAAAATCAATTGAATCATTAATAATTAATTATTCCTTCTATCAGTATATCGGTGAAAATGTTACTGTTTTTTTGCAACACGCGACTAGTTGAACAATAAAATAGCACAATATAGAAACTAAAAAAACTTTTTTCTGATTTCATTACTTTGCAATGGTTATTTATTATTGCCAGACGCAAATTCTAGAAAATTATTAAACTTTCTGTAATTCATACCATTTCGAAGGGAATTTCCTCTAAAAATATAGAAATCATGGAAGAAAAAAGGTATGAATGAATAATGTTGAATTGAATGAATCTATATTGAATTTTACTACACTACTACTATTTGAGATTAATAGCTTTTTTCGATATGTACACAGAATTTTATGACAATTGGTCGAGTCATTTGAAAAAAGAATTTTATTTATTAGATTTGTAATAACTTTGATCATTATATTCTAGATTATGGATTCTTCAGAAAAGCTGAAGGACTGAATCAAAAATATTTGCAATTTTTTTGTTGAGGGAATGGCATTTTTATTTCACGTCTACATCAATCAATTGAACTTTTAGATTGATTATGGTGAAATTAGTTGTACACTCTAGTCGTTGGGTGTGACATCCGTGATTCATCTTCCCATAAATCAGTCGGCTAACTATTACTTTCTTCAATAAACTACGGAAAAATATATGCAATTATCTTACTTTATCTCCGCGTCATACCAGAAGTGAAGTTAGTGAACAGTGAAAGGATTCCGAGGTAGGTAGGTGTAGTATCTCTGGTGTTGACCTATGATCAACTTTCACGGTTCAAAAAAGCTAATCGATGCATTATGTCTACTGTGAATACGAAACGTTCAATTAAGTACATACCTGTCTACATTTTTCATATCTTTAACGTCCCATCTTCGAAATTATCGTGATTATGTTGGTAATGTTGTAAGATTAAGTACCTACCTACTATGGTCAAGGTATGTCCACTTGACCTACTTTAAATAACCAGCTACAGAATGGTTTTTATTTTTTTTGGTCTAATTCAATTGCCCTTGTTTGGCTGAAGTATATCGATAACAACTCTGTATTAAAAGTGGGTAACTCACATGTTCAGTTACCTCCCTTTAGGAACGCAGGCAAATTGATATTATTGTCAAAATATGAAATAAATTTTATGCCGATGAATATAATGTATATAAGATTGATGCTTGATGGTTGTATAAGAAACAAAAGAATATATTTCTTTTCTCTATGGTTTGTACTGGTTAGCTGAAAACTTCATAGAATGAAAATTAAAACGACTACATATACATGTGTCCCAGAACTCAATATCAAGCCAAAACGGGGTGACAGAATGAATTGTAACTATCATGAGAAAAATAAGAAGAAAAATCTATCCCACACAGTTTCGAAATTATGGCCATTTAAGGAAAACCTAGAAATATGTAACCCGTTTTGTTTATGGTCGTTAATATTTATAAATTTTATTCATTTAAACTTAGGCATCGCAACCCTAAATTACATTTCTAGAATCACACTCAAAAATGAAAGAAGAAAGTTTGGGCTTTGAACAGAACTGAAGGAAAACTGTTATTTTCAATTCAAGATATGGGTTTGTTGTAATAGATAGGTCCACTCTCATATTGAATCTATGAATGTTGTAAGAGAAAAAACGCTTTTTGGTCTACTCCAATTTAATATTTAAAAAAGTTGCGACATATGTTTTGACCCAGATTAAGTCATCTTCAGGAACTAAAAAGAAGAAAAGACTAATCAAAACAAAATATACAAAGTTCACCGAAGAATCGAAAAGTGTATGTTTACAATATCATACAGAGGACAAATAAAATTATTTTAAGATGTAAACAAATGGAGAAAAAACGAAAATTAATAAGTTTGAAAGTGAGAAACTTTTCGGATTTAAAAATATAAAGACTTCTTTTTTTTATGAAGTCTTCGCACCATTAATTATTCGTGAAATATATCAAGGCATACAATAACTAAAGAAATACAAATTATAAAGCATCGTCCTACATTTTATTCTGATCAATCCTGAACTATTATTTTCAAATTTGTGGTTAATTATAATCCTTCTTCAACAATTAATTATAATCTTGCATTAATTTTGCGATATCCTTATATTTTTCATGTAAAAATCTGAACTTGAAAGGTGGATGATCGAAGTTTATTCTCAATTAACTCGCTTACTTGCACCATACACTTTTTCTATACCCACAGAAAAACTCATTCGCTCAAAGACTTTAGATAAGATCTGCAATATTCATATCAATTCTTGATAGTTAATCAGGAAATAGTATGAAGCCAGTAGCAATCTGCGTCATTACAATTGTGAATCACAATTTATTATTATATTATGTGTGTATTACTGTGAAGGAGAATGGTAATGGTCATATCTTTGTATTAAACACGTGAGAATATATTAGTTGAGCCAGTATTCTTCTCTTCACTAACCAGTTGGAAAGTCAGCATTGCTAATTAAAATATTGTTTGAATATGTATTGATTGGATTTGAAAATATAAAAATTGGCCTCTTCAAGTAATGTTATTATTATAGCCTTTAATTTTCCAAATGAAAATAAAAAAGTTTCTGTAAAATTCACACAAAAATATCGTCATTAAAAGTTAAGCATCACTGCTTTGAGAAGAAAAGTAGAGTCTTCGATTGACAATATCTCTTGTTCACCTGCTTATATCAGGTACACCGGTATGAAATGAGCCTTTTTTATGAAGTTAAAACACTTATTATTAATGGAAAAGTAAAAAACGTTTCATTCAAAGTATTAGCCATTGATTTTTACACATTTCGGCAATTTCAGGCAATTTGTGGATACCACGCCAAAAAATGGTTCATCTTTCAAAGCAAACCAACCAGACACCCAATTTTCGATCTCTACGTAGGAATCAAAGTGCTGCTCAGCCAATGCGTGTCCCTTCGATGAAAACAAATTTTAGTCGGAAGGAGCCAAGTCTTGTGAATACGGCGGGTATAGTAGCAGCTCCCAGCCAAGTGTTTTGATTGTATCCTGAACCGCTTTTGCTTTGTGTACAGGTCATGGAACAAAATTACCTTGTCGTGTCTTCGGACCCATTCTGGTCGTTTCTTTATCAATGCATGGTTCAAATTGATCATTTGTTGTCGGTAGCGATCAGTACCAACGGCTTCACCAGGTTTTAAGAGCTCGTGGTACACCACACCTTTCTGGCCCTACCAAACACACAGCATTGTCTTCTTGCCGAATCGATCTGGTTTTGCAGTGGATGTTGATGGTTGTCCCGGATTAACCCATGATTTTTTCCCTTTGGGATTCTTAAAATAACTCCATTCTTCATCGCCAGTAACAACCCGATGCAAAACCAATTTTCTTTCGTGTCTTTGAAGCAAAATTTCACAAGTGTTTTCCATCTGTCTTTCATTCAATTCATGTGGCACCCATTTTGCACTTTTGAATCTTTCCCATAGCTTTTAAACGGTCAGAAATTGTTTGTTGTGCAATATTAAACATTTCTGCCACTTGTTTTGATTCAATATCCATCCAATATCGTTTGCAATTCGGTGTCTTCAAACTTTTTTGAGTAGAAGTGATATCAATCCTTTGTTTGGACTCGCTAATAAAGAATCCGTGGTCAAATTCGCTTCTGTCCGTCCATAGGCACGATTAACTTCCGAACGGAATAAGCTAAAGGAATTGAACTTTCAGGGAAGGCTCGAGGGATGAATATCTTCGATGGGTTTGTTGTTTCTTGTAACATCAAGCTTCCGGGTGTCTCCGATTCGAATACAATTGAAATATACTTTACAGATTTTGAGTTTTCTCAGTGATATTCAAAGAAATACTGAAATGATATGAATTTTATGCATAAATATTATTGTACTGATTTTAAAATGTTAGCTATAACGACTAAAAGAAAGGCGAATGGTGTAGTGAACTTTCTGTCGGTCTGTTTCAGATACACAATTTCAGTACACATTTTACAGAGTGTTTCAAGTTAAATTGCTTTATATATGTTTATGGGAAGCTGGAGCACAAATATGCTCAAAAATTTATAATTTTCGAATATTTGGTGTATTTTTGCAAAGTATTCAAATGTATTATTATTTGGTTTCAACTACTCCAATATAATTCTTCATAAAACCGTTTTACATTGAAAATCTGTCAGCATCAGTGCCATCTGAGTAATATTGTCGTGCATACAATTTCTAAAGAATTAAATAATTGCTAGTTGATAACAAAAGAGAGTCAAAGCCATCTGACCTCAGGTAAGTACTTTGTAATTTTCCTTTCCGGAAGAATTTCGTTTGATGCTACTTCAGACAATAATACCAGAAATGGTTTTGGTATTCCTGAGATTTTTCAATGTGGGACTTAAATATTTGTGGCAAAATAGCAATTTTTCAAATTAGGGATTTGCGAAATGAAAAAATTAGATAATTTTAGAATTCAATTCTCAACCAACTATTCAGGTTATTCGATTATGATTTAATAATCCAACGTTTTGGTGAAAATTCTTTCGCGGTCGTTGCAACAAATGAGGCCTGCGATTATACTGTTCAGCAGTTAAATTCTATGATTTCTTGGAAATTAGATTCTGAATCGATTCGACAAGCATTCGTTTGTCGTCATTGAGGTGGATTGTTTTATAAATATAGAACAGCAATGACGTGAAGTCAAGGGATTTTGCACGCGAAAACGTGTTTTAAGAGGCATCAACTCTCAATTTGATTAAATGTAAGAAACAAGATACGCTATTTTCTTCAGTTTAAGTTATTTATCCGAATTTAAATCTTTGTTAATTGCTTGAATTGTATTGTTCTACAGGAATTCGTAAACCCATTTAAAAGCGCATCCACCAAATTTTATATCTTGAGAGAATATCATGAGTTGTCGACACTCCAGAGCACATCAACACATACAGTGTGTTACCAATTGAAAAATAAATTCTTGTTTCAATCTAAATATCCATTCAATATTGTGAAATGTGAGCTATTTACATTATCTATTATTGATGTCCTTGATGACAACTTTTCGGAGGATTTTTCTTAACGTTCTCTAAAAAAAATTGAAACTTTTTGAAAACTATTAAATTTTCGAAACTATTTAATTTCCATAAAAGTCCCACAGCCCAATACTATGTAACAATGATTCTCCAAAATTGAATTTGGGAGTAACAATTTTTATTTACTAAAATTTCGGTAACATCTTTATGATAATAATTTTAATGATACGGAAGTAATATAATTCTGTGGTTTTATTTTTCAATACTCTTATAAACATATTATATAAATATATATGTATACATATCTCTCTCATAATAAAATCACAATCAGAGTTACCTAATCAATTAAGTTTCATTTAAGTAATAAATGTGATGCATCATTGAATAATTCGTACCTACCTAAAATACCAACAAAAAAAAACACAAACATAACATTCTCGAGGATAAATAACTCAAAAATATAATTCTAAAATTCAACTTTCATCTTTTTTTTATTGGAAAGATCCTTTTGCATTTCCCTGAAATCGTCTAATTTGTAAATACTGTTTGATAATCTCCCGAAGGCATTCAACAGGGACACAATTTCGTTTCTTTGTAATTTGAGATTTGCCACAGACCCATTGTCTGTTGAAAACAAGATTTTTAAAGCTGTTCCAAGTCCTTGAGTCTGCAATTTGCCCCACAGCTTGCATTTTTCACATCCCACACAGTCCATGATCCTGCTGACATTCCTAAAATGGTCCCTGAATTCAATCTTCAATTTCTTCTTGTTCGCATCTCCTATAAACATTGTAGATTCGTCGAAATGTGACGTGAATTTGCGAATGACCTCTAGAAGATCTTTTATAGCCAATTTGGTGTCCCAATCTTCTTTTTCGTTACCTGAGAAAAAAGAAAGAAACAAATGAATCATTTCAATTCCAGATCTACAAAAATATTCCATGCATGATAGATTTGCAATGTAAAAATCATTCAGGATGAAACTTGTTTCAATTTTCTAAAATATTTGATTTGTAATGTAGTGAACTAGTGCTACTAGTTCGACTACTTATTAGGCGTTAATGGAAAATGGGCCTATTTGAAATCTGGAAGATGACGTTATGATTTAGTTCGATATTGTTCACAGAGCTGAAATATTCTTCAAGCCAGAGCACTTCTGGTTGTAAGGACGCCTTATAATTTCACGAATTTTTTTTTCTTTCTTAAAATTATTAAGTATTCAATTATGAATATTTTTTAAGTCAAATCATTGCTTTTTGTAGAAAAAATTCTTAGAATATCGGGATGAAGCTGAGATAGGCGTTCTGTGTATCATGTTCGTAATATCTGAATCCTTTTAGGAACCTTTGAAGTTCATTTTCAATTCATTTATCTCATCTTCAATCTATCCTGATTTGTGGAAGAAAGCAAAGGTATATCCTATTTTCAAATCTGGTGAAACATCTCATATAGGGAACTACAGACCCATTTCTGTTTTGAATAATTTTTCAAAGGTTTTCGAAATAGAATATACTAATCCCTGAGTTCCTACATTTCGCCTTTCCAACATGGATTTGTCCGAAAAAGATCAACAGTGACTAATTTAGTCATTCTCACCCAATTAATCTCGGAAGTACTTGACAAGAATGGAAAAGTGGATGTGATATATATGGACTTTGCAAAAGCCTTCGACAGAATTCAGCATGATGCCTCACTACATAAGATGTTGAATTTCAGCTTTACTCGTGATGCAATTGAGCTTTAGGATCGTAAACCACATGAGATCCCTACAGAGCTAATGAATTCATACCTGATAAAACGATATAATTTTGTAGCATACAATGGTTATATAAGCTCAAACTATTTTTCAACTTCTGGAATTCCTCAGGGTTCCAATCTTGGACCATTACTGTTTATTTTATTCATAAATGACCTTCTTGAAATTATATGTTGTCAACGACTATGCTTTACTGACGACCTCAAAATTTTCTCGCTCATTATGAGTATCCAAGATTGTATGAACCTAGAAGATCAGATAACTATCATACAAAATTGGTATAATATATTTCGCCTGGGACTCAACATAGCTAAGTGTAAGATTGTTACACTAGGAAAAATAATAAAATTATTTATAAATACAGATGCGGTAATACGCTTCTTTGTAGATGCGATGTTGTTAAGGACCTGGGTGTTTTATTTCACACTAAACTTTCTTTCATTGAACATATGTCAATTATTAAAGAAGCCTCTAGGTCGTATGGTTTAATTATGAAAAACTAGAGAATTCAGGAATATACAACCCTTGGAGGTTTTATATAATTCTTTCGTTCGGTCTAAATTAGAATACGCCAGGATAGTATGGCATCCTATATATAAATGTCATAAAAAAAAAATTTGAGAAATGTCCTCAAGTATTTGATATTCCAGATTGACGCAGTCTATCCTCCTAGAGGATATGATAATAATTATCTTAATCAGCGACTGAATTATTCAAGTTTAAGTCTAAGAAGAACTGTAGGATCAGTTATGTTTTTGTACAAAATCCTAATTAATAAAATCGACAGTGCTGAAATTCTCAGCAAATTCAATTTCAACATAATACCATGCTTCAATACAAGAAATGTTTCAGTTTTTAAATGTGATAGAGCTAGAACGAATATCCTGCGAAAGGCTCCAGTAAATGTAATGTGTAATAGCTTCAATGTTATCTATACCTGTTGTGATATTTTTTCGAGTTCTCAAGATTTTATGAAAATTGCACTTGAACATCAGCCCGATGCATAGTTAAAATTTTGATAAATACCTTTGTGTAATATATGTGTGTATAATATTTATGATGTAATTATTCTTTATAGTCACATTTATATGCTATATGGTGAACTTGTCCTGTAAATGGATTTTCTGTTGGACTATTATTATTACGAGGGCCATTCAGAAACTAACCTCCGATTGGTCACAGTGCGGGTAGTGGGGGGGAGTAGTGCGCCATCTGTGCATTCACGCGCTCAGCAGCAACGTACCTGCGCTAGTTTAGTTTTTGTGGCAGTTTGAAATGTGTGCTGCAATAGAAAATCCCGCCAAATGTAAGGTGCGTGCTGTTATAAGGTTTTTTACAGCCAAAGGATACTCTGCAGCAGCTATTCATCGTGAGCTTTGTGCCGTGTACGGACCAAAATTTATGAGTGAAGGAGTTGTCCGTGAATGGGTACGTTTATTTAAAAGTGGACGAGAAAACGTTCATGATGAAGAGAGGAGTGGTAGACCATCATTGGTGACTGACGAACTCGTTCAGACAGTTGATGCAAAAGTTCGTGAAAATCGACGTTTCACAATGGCGGAGTTGTCTACTAATTTTCCACAGATTTCTAAGAGATTTCTAAGACTCTTTTGTACGAGATAGTGACAGCAAGATTGGGTTACCGTAAGTTCTGTGCACGATGGGTGCCTCAAGGCACAAGCGGAATGATAGTTCCTCCAAGTTTAGAAGTTATTTGACAGTTCTTTCTTTCGTCACATTAAGTTAAAATGCAGCAAAAAATCGGCATCGGCGGTTTTTTTGGAAGATCTAGCACGGAATTAAAAATATTGAGGAAACCAATAATTGCTGACGAGAAATTGTTGATGATGGAACTCGTAACGGGTGGTCCATCTAGTGTTTGGAATTTGAACTACCGATTATTTGACATTATAAACGTCAACTATTCTTTTTGACGTGACTAATATTTAGTTGAAAGTTTGAAGTTTACGAAATGGGACGCTATTCGCTTGAAGAAAGTTGGGAAATATTAAAAACTTATTTCCAAAGTGGTGAGTCTTCTACTCAAACTGTGAGAAATTTAAGAAAAAATTCGACAAAAAAAATGTTCCAAAAACCCAATTTGTGGATCAATTTGTGAAGCGTGTTCGTGAAACCGGAATGTTGGTGAATAAACCAACACGTGTACGTACACGTCCGGTCCGTTCAACCGAAAATATTGCTGCTGTGGCTGAAAGTGTGCGTGAACAACCATCAACATCAGTTCGCCATCGTTCTCAACAATTGGACATTTCACGCACTTCTTTGATGCGAATTTTGCGTAAAGATCTTGCCATGAAGCCGTATAAAGTTCAATTGGTGCAACAGCTAAAGCCAATTGACCATCCGAGTCGTCTACGGTTCGCAAATTGGGCGGAAAATTTCCACCTCGGTGGTTATGTTAATAAGCAAAATTGTCGCATCTGGGGCACAGAAAACCCGCACGTCGTCATAGAGAAGCCAATGCACCCACAACGAGTGACTGTTTGGTGCGGACTTTGGTCTGGCGGCATCATCGGTCCATTTTTCTTTGAAAATGAAGCAGAAATCGCCGTAACCGTCAATGCCGAGCGCTACCGCGCAATGTTGAACGTTTGGTTCTTTCAAGAAATTGAAGCTAACGACTTGGACGATGTTTGGTTTCAACAGGACGGTGCAACGAGCCATACAGCACACGCCACAATCGATGTTTTACGCCGCATTTTCGGAAATCGAATAATCAGCAGAAATGCTGATGTGAATTGGCCACCAAGAAGCTGCGATCTGACGCCATTGGATTATTATCTTTGGGGAGCGGTGAAAGATAAGTGTTACTCCAACAATCCAGAAACAATTCAACACCTCAAGACCGAAATTCGAGCTGCTATTGGTGAAATAGAGCCCCAAACAATCGAAAATATATTAAAAAATTGGGTGGAACGAATAGGCTACTGCCAAGTCAGCCGTGGTGGTCATTTGGCCGAAATTATTTTTCATAAATAAATGTCATGAACCAACCTTTTAAATAAATGTTCAGCCATTGGAAAATATTCAGCAGATTTTTTTTTTTTTTTTATAGCAAAATTAAATTCCAATTTTTAAATGGGCCACCCATTATATAATTATTATTTGGGCAATATCAATCATCTATTCTTGTTCTTCTTGAAGGTTTGGGAGCCGATTGTTGATGAACTTGAAGAAGTCTTCAAACCACAGATAAGTGCTACTTTTTTATCTAGTTTTCGGAGTCTGTCTATTAGACATTTATGAAATTTGAAAAATGTTCTTTAATCTCCAGCTTTTGTGAAAGCTAATTTTACCTTGAGAACGACCGGAGGCGTCTAATGAAACGTTGGTTACAAGAACAATAATGGTTATTGCCCAAATAATAATTCTACATGAAACCAATAATGTTAAGTGAGCCTTTTACAGTTGAATATGTCCACAAAAACCCTACGAAGTTCCAAATCAATCCATCCAGCCATTTTTTGTATTGTATTGTAGTCTTTAACAAAACCAGAAAGAAAACAATTTTCTAAGATTTTTTCACATTGTTACTACAAACAGGGGTTGAATTTTCAAATAAAAAAAAAATCACGGTTATCCCTATCGAAAGTTGTTACTCTGAAAGAAATAGCCGATATAATATGCTCGAAATAAATTGCACATTGCATTTTTCGGTTATTTCTCGGGTAATTCAATATCGATGGATATTTTGGAGCCATATTTCAGGATGAGATACAATCTTCAAAATTAGTTGTCGCAACACCCCTCATACCTATGCAAAATTAAAAAGTTGGAAAAATATCCAATACACTGTAAAAATAGTTCCTCATCTCAAACCATATTAATTTGTCTCAAGTACTCCGTACGTTTGAATACAGCCAAATGCATAAAGTACTTGACCCTACCGCCCTCTACGGTTGAGAATGGCGTTTACCCTAAATAAAAGTTTCTTGAGCTAAGAAACTGATTAGTTTCAACCAAGCTCAGAGTTATTGACTCAGGTGGTAAAAAAATTTGATCCAACGGTAATATTAATTAGTATGTAACTATTGATACTTTTCGTAGAATAAAAATTTTGGTTTCATGTAAATAAATATTACATTTCACTGAAACTCGATTTGTAGTTGATTTAAAGGATCTTAGTTGAATGGGTCGAGAATTCAGTCGATAAAAATGATAGTATCTCTTATGTCAAGTGAAAGTTTCTTGGGTTAAGAAACTGATTGATTTGAGCTAAATTGAAGGGTTTTTGACACTAGCAAAATATTAATAAATACCGGAATACCGCGGCAGACCATGAATATTGTACGGAATGGGAAAGGCGTCTAGAGTTTCGTTGGAAGTTGTAGAGAGGGAGCGAGTATACCTCAAGCGTCAACCGTCTGCTTTTCAAGACACGTCGTAAAGACAACCGTTCCCATCACGTCGGGGTCACCAATGTAGAATCGAAGGAATTTATCCCTACTTATGCGTTTCGTCCCTAGCGCACACATTTGGACTCATCAGTAAGGCTTGTGTGCGCCATGCCATAGACGCAGTGGTTAGAAGTTTTGTGGGAGCCGCCGGGAGTTGAACCCGGCACCTAGTACCTAATCGGTGTGATACTTGAGCGTAAACCTCTAGGCTACCGACGCGCTGTGAATTAAGCTATGCGTGGCTATATAGAGTGCCGCCAATAGATCCCTATACACTCCCCTGCCGCTACAATAGCTATAGTCCAGGCAGTGGGTTATCATCTCATCCCTGTCATCATCCAATACCAGATCACCCGGTTCTCCACCAACACAAAGATATTTGGTTTTCTCTAAGTTGACATTTAAGCCCCACTTCTCGTATTCTTTAATTAGCTTGCGCATCATGTATTCCATGTCATCTTTATCACCGAATACAACAATATTGTGAGTAAAATGCACAAATAATTGCATTTAAATGGGATATATTTAATATAAAAGAGATTGAGTTTTGATTTAATTGCAGCCAATATAAAAAAATTGCTACAATTAATTCGTTTTATTAAATCAATTACGCAATATTTTTTTACAAATGTCACTTCATATTGCAACAATTATATGTTCAATTTTATTCAAATATTTATAGTTTTCTTCAAGTAAATGAGGCGAATAATATAATCTCACGAGATTCTTGTCTCAAGAAACTGTAGTCGTTGCATCAACTGACAGAATTTACGACAACCGTACCTTCGTTCTATTGAACAAATAAAAATGAAACGAACGAATGGTTTCGTTAAAACCTATTTAGAATAATGTATTTGTATCAATCAATTATGGATATTGAGACAAGTGCATAAACAATTTCTTGTAATTGTATGTTTATGTTGAATCTGTTGTTTCTTTCATTTCGCTGAAATGTGAAAAGTTTCAGGCGAATGTTTTAGCTGTTCTCTATAATCAACTAGGTTGTTTTAACCAAGAAAAATAGTTCATTTGGCGTAATCAATTTTAGATTAATTCAAATTAAAATGGTTTGAAGGAAAAAAATTCTCAAACTCCTGAGGAGTTTGAGCGCAGAATTTTTTTTTTACAGTGTAGGTAATGAAGTTTACAAATATTTCAATTATCAGGTATACCGGTATGAAATGAGCATTTTTTTTTTGAGAAAATAAAACACTAGTTATTAATTGGAAAGTAAAAACATTTCATTCAGAGTATTAGACATTGTTTTCTACACATTTTGGCTTTAAAGCAAACCAACCGGACACCCAATTTTCGACCTCCTCGTAGGAATTAAAGTGCTCAGCCAATGCGTGTCCGATCGATGAAAATAAACCTTGCCATGTCTTCTGGCCCATTCTGGTCGTTTCTCGATCAATGCATGGTTCAAATTGATCATTTGTTGTTTCGTAGCGATCATTTATGGTTTCATCAGGTGTTAGGAGCTTGTGGTACACCACACCTTTCTGGTACCACCAAACACACAGCATTGTCTTCTTGCCAAATCGATCTGGATTTGCAGTCGATGTTGATGGTTGTCCCGTATTAACCTATGATTTTTTCCGTTTAGGATTCTTAAATTAACTCCATTCTTCATCACCAGTAACAATCCGATGCAAAACCGATTTTCTTCAGTGCCTTGGAAGCAAAATTTCACAAGTGCTTTTTCGGTTTTCCATCTGTCTTTCATTCAATTCATGTGGCTCCCATTTTCCACCCTTTTGGATCTTTCCCATAGCTTTTAAACGGTTAGAAATTGTTTGTTGTGCAACATTTAACATTTCTGCTAGTTGCTTTTGATTCAAAGTGTCATCTCCATCCAATATCGTTCGGCGTCTTCAATTTTTTTTGGTGATCTTCCTGGTTCTTCATTTCTCACATCAAAATCATAATCACTGAACCGTTGCAACTATCTTTTGCATATTGCTTCTGATAGAGCTTGATCACATATGCTTCGGCAAGCATTCGATGCGACTCTGCAGTACTTTTCTTCAAATGAAAACAAAAAATTAATGCTTTCCGCAAACCATCACTTTCTGGTACAAAAATCATCATTTTTAACACGATAAAAAATTATGATGTTTTTTGTTCAATAACTTGATGAATACTAAATATGTTTCTCTATTTCAGTGTCGTAATGAGTTCATTACAGTACTAAAAACAGTGCTGTAATAAACTGATTACAGCATTGTTTTTAGTTATATTTTTCGTTTTGTGGTTGACAACACTGAAATCCTGTCCTTTCGAATGTCAACACGCGTCCATTGCATATCAATATTAAACCTTGTAGAGATTTGAACGCACTAATCAAATTCTATAATCTGTCAATTTTCATATCAGTCTAACCAACTGCGAAAATAAAATACAAAAGGCACTAGGAGGTATAATCTGAATTTTTCATTGAATTCCAATAATTTTCTTACAATTCTTGACTGAAATAGAGAAAATATCGTCTAATACTCGTTGCAGAAGGCAATTCCAACACTCATGCGTTCAAAAACGATCAAAAGCGAATTTCGCATTCGTGTTGGAATAGATGCCCATTCTGCAACTCGTTTTAGAATATACAATTCACATAATATGTCATTGCAAAGAAAAAATAAAGGCTCGTTCACAACAAATGTTCCCCATCGAGACATGTACATCTTGACGCTCACTTCATACCGGTATACCTGATATTATTTGAGGATCATATGGCGCAATCATCCATGATGGTTGTCATAAACTATTGTACAGTAATGGCAACATTCCATAAACATTGTCTATTATCATGCTCATTACTCTAGATAACAAAACTAAAAATAGAGAAATTCGAGTTGTTTTATCTGTGTAATTCCCAGAAAAAAAATTACTTAATTATATTTCGTTACAACGAACAAAGTACAGCAAGAATAGTTTTGGACAATTTGATAGAAACAAATGAAGTTTATCATAATTCTTCAATACATCAAAAAGAATCCCTTCCATTCGATGTTTTGTGTGGTTTGAGGATGATCAATTCTTTAGAATGAATTGGGATTTGAGAAACTGACAAGGTCCTACGCTCATGGTCTCAAATGATTGGATTGAACTTCTTGAATAAAAATAAGTGTTCAAAGTTGCGTATAGCCAGCCGTTCGTTAGGTATATGCTCTAACTTTCGAAGGAGATTAGCTAGAGTTTTCATAATAGAACTATTTTTATAATATCACGGTTGATGCAGTTATTGGGTCAAAAAAAAATGGCATTTATAAAACTGTGAAATGTGTTCTTCCTTTAAAACTCTCAAAATATCATCATGATCGATTCGTTACTGGAAGAACGTTTGAATAATGTTGGATGAGAGGAAATAGCTTGCTGAAAATCGTCCGGCTACAAATATTTTTAAAAATGACCAAAAGAAGAAAATATTCAATTATTCTGTCTGTTATGAGGTTATTCATTCAAACATTCAGAAATTGAATTTTAACGAGTTTTAGTTCAAAAAATTATTGTCATTCAACTTTGACACTACTTATTGGAAAAAATATACCACACTACCCTTGAAAAACGTTTCAGAGTATGGACAATGCAGTCTATGTTCTGAATGGCACCCAATACACTTTTCTCTTCAATAGAGGATAGAGGTACTATTTTGGATTTATGGCAAAGATATCCAACTTCCACTAAACATACCTGATACTTTTCGGTTTAAAGTGATCTGCGTCTTCGTTGTTTGTAATGAAAGAAAGTCATAAATGAGAACGATAGTAGTTTATGCTGTCTGTCAGAGCGAGACAGCTGGTATTTCGACTTTTAGGATGAGTAAGAGATTTTGACGCCGATGTTCAGCACAGATTCAATAGGCTTCGTTTACTAGTTTACTACGCGCCCTTCGTAATCATCTAGGAATTTTCGTACTATTGACTTTGGAAGATTTGGGGCATGTTAACATGGATTAAATGCTCATTTGTACTTGACGAATATTCAAATGAAGAATAGATGAGTGGGACAGCCTGGGTCATTTCTATGGCACCCTCGTTCCTCAGGCCTACATCCAGTTGTTTTTTCCACTGGGGATGCATTTGAGGAAAATTAATCTTATAGTCAACACAGAAGCTATAAGAAATTACCATAAAATTGATAAGACATCAGAAGAAATGAAAAAAATAGATATGCACGACTGGTAGGTCTTCAGTGCTCCAACAAATTCACATAAGGAACACATCACTTGGACGACGAGCGCTTTTTTAATATTGGTAGATCGCTATACGTTGCCTGGTGATTGCCTGAGTCCGGAAATGTGTTTTTTTTATGAATAAAATGAAAAGAATATAAGATGTTGAAAAGAACTAACACTGAAATTTTCACACATCTACAAATGAATTCAAATTTAACACGTCTTTGAAACAGATGTACATTACGGGATCAACAATTCTGTTGGGTCTCATTGCATTGAATCACAGGTAAAAGTAGTTACACGTTTCTTATTTCCCAAATAAATGTGTCGACGCAACTGACTAAGATTAAAACGAATTAAATTGAATGTTGTTTTGAACGCCTGAAATTGCTGTGAAGATTCATTTCATGTTTCTGAAATTCCCATTCCAAATGTTAATGCATTTTTATATTTTGTTTCAACAGGATGCGCAAGCCACTATTTATATTTGGGTCCTTGGAAAGATCATAAAAATGGCTTCATCAATATTTTCGAAATATCCACTCACAGCTTTTCTTCAGTTTTGTTTGAAGCCAAAATTGCATTTTGTTGAAACAAGGTCTTTCTTTCAGAAAATCATATGGAAATCATAATCACATAACTCATGTTCTTTCAAAACCTTCATTTATTCAAGTCCAGATATCGGTTATTATTCAAGAAATCTATGGTTGTCAAAATAAAACTCATCGAATTCATTAATTTAAGAAATGTCCAGGAATTGTATAATTTTTCTCCCAGAAGACAGAATACGCTATGGTGAAATCCATAAATACTTACAAACTTCCATTTATCAACTTTTGATCGGTATCGTTTATCATTTGTATAAGTTGAAAAAGAAATATCCATTCTCATCTTTATCCTCTGAACTTCTCTGACTTCATTACGAAAAAAAAAAACGCTATATCTTTCCGTTAGACAAAAAGTTCTGGGTACTAATACCCAGTTCTAAAACTGCACTATCGAGAATTTGCTCATCTTCTATGAGTTTTTAGCTCAAGTATCAATATTTTTCGAGTTATTTACAAAAAAAAATCTTATTCTGTTGATACAAATTGTAACTTTTTGCCGGTACCAAAATCTCTTAAAAACATTTTTCTTGAAGTGATTACGACTGTAATGCGGTATCAAAAATGTTTTTTAGTTCTCTCTCAATTTTTTGGAACTTGTGGATTGAATTAGATAGGAAATGAGAAAAACATGTTCTATTTCCATCGGAATACAATCTCATATTCATTTTTCTTACCAGTATAAAAGTCCTCGATTTCCAAAAGAGGTGCAGCCTTCTTGATAGCCCTCATTTCAAGCAGATACAGAAAATACAAATTTCGCAACCAGCTCGGTCCTTGTCCTTTCGTACTCAAAGGCGAAAATCTTTTTTCAAATTCCTTCAAATTCATACCCCATTGACCATTTGGTTTTATCAAACTCGGCCTGTTTGGATCAGACAACAAATAATTCGCACATAGATGAATGTTGATGCTGGCATGTAGCCCTGAAATAGCCCTATAGAAGACTCTTTCTTCAAGACACATCTGGTCCAATTTGAAAAACGAGGGTTTCTCCCACGTGTAAGTTTGGAAGCAATTTTCGGTGTAAATACTCCTCCAAACTCTCTCGGCAGATTTTCCACTATATCCTGTATATCTTTCCGGGTTTAAGAGGAGATCCACGTATGCTGAGTCTTCGTCATTTTCGTCTAAAATGCAGAAGTTTTCTTGAGCGTTATCGTGTGCTGTCCAGAGTTCCATGTCTTTCACGATTTTTCACTGAGAGATGTATTGAGGTAGTCTAAGGATCCAGGGCCATTGCAAGGGGTTTTCTGCAGCTTGTTCACATCTTCCAAGGGTATACAGGGACATTGGTTCGAAAGATCGCATTGAGATTGATCATTTCTACATGTTACAGACGGAATATCTTGTTTCTTTGCAGTTGCAGTACCTTTTAAACCAACAGGGACTTCATCTTCTTGACAAGATTGCACAGAACAATATCTCATAGAACACTTACTGTCATCGTGCCAAAAAGGGCATTTCTTTTTGAGATTCACTTTGAAATATCTGAAATAGTCTTTAACGAGCAAGCTGCGCAATCGCGGGTATATCTTTACGTTGTTAAAATCGTCGACTGTGTTAACCTCGCACTGGCAATCTTCTATGCTGCCCTTAAGCTCGCAGAAGCAATCTTCGTCTTCACGTTTAAAATTCGCCGAGCATAATGATAAGAGAAATAGCAAGACAAGCGTACGTATCAAATTAAATGTCAACATTTCGTTTAAGTGTCATAGCGAACCGGACGCACTGAACGAATGCTTCGTTCGAATATGTTTAGGCTGTGGATTCATGAATGGTTTGTTGTGCATGGAATATCGAACGGTAGAGGTACACGTAAGCGATAGAGAGAGTCCTGTTATTTCGCTCTGGCTCTTCTGCGTCGGCTATTTTATACGTTAGTGTGACTGAGAGAGAGAGAGAGAGAATGACGTTGGCTGCAGCTTATTTCGATTGGGAACTGGAGCACTTTCTCGATGTGTGTTATCTATTCATTGTTATCTGTATTAGGGAGGATGGATATGAGTGTTGGATTAATATTTGGTCTCGATTTTGATCTGTTTTGTCGAAATTCGATCCGATTCAATCCATTGGAAAGATGCGTGTCGGTTGTCACGAACCACAGGACTAATGACCTAGTAATAAGAGTTTTATTGTCTGCCAATGTGGAACCGGTCTTTAAATGTGTTTACTTCTCAAGGACAGGTATCTTAGGGATTCCCGCATCTCAACTTAAATCACCCAACTTTGATAAGCGAAGGAAAGTGATGTTTTGCGAAAAATTATTTTCACTTTAAATTCTTTTTATATATTTTGGGTATTGCAGATGTAAGAAATGAGGGTTCGAATATTAATTTACGCTACAAGTCCGTAAAATAGGGCAATATTCCTGCATAGTGGGAATGAGTTTAGAGAACAAATAAGATAAGATGAGAATTGAAATAAGTTAAGGAATAGGATACTTCAAAAAAAAAAAATCTAAATGAGAAATAAGATAGCAAATAGCTAAGAAATTTCACCACATATTTTTATTGTTTTACACAACAATTGTTTCGCCTAACACTGTGGCTTCTTCAGGTGTTACATTTTGAATAAAGACTAGCGTAAGCGGAAGTCTGTAAGTTAAAAAACATATTTTCGGGTGTGTTATTGTTATTTGCCGAAGCAACCGTGTAGAATAACAAATCAGTGAGACGACACATTTTTTTAATTGAATCATTTCAGCACAAAGTTGGATTTGGGAAAATCAGAAAATTTGGACAAAATTACATCGATTCGATTCCTTTCAACTTCAAATATCTCAAGAATGGTGTAATTTAGGAGAAAAGATGATGAATGATTTTATCTGCAAAAAAGACTAATGATTCCAGGAAGTACAAGATAGACCTTTAGTTCAAGCGATATTTGTTTTTCATGCATTTTAATCAATCTGTAGAGTAGTAGTGTGAAACCCACAAGAAATAGAATAAATCTATTGATAAATATATTTTTATATTTATATATTTTTAATTTTTTCAAATATTTATATTAAAATATCTTTGTGTTGTTGAATATGCAGTTGTAAATAGGATGCGATATTTTAAGGCTTTTCTGAGAAAGGTTTGAGGTTGAAAGAAAATTAATAGTATGTCTGGTTGTTGTTCATTCAATGTTCATTGATTGTTTTTTATTCTTTTTGTCAGTTGTGTCTGTTTCATGAGGCTCCAAACACGGAAGAATAGTCCTTAAGCAGCGCAAAAGCTCCTGACCTCACGTCATGTCGGTTCTACTTTTTCCCCTCAAATTCATTTCTGATATATTCGATCTCTCATCAAGTAGTATCCGCAGTTTTAAGTGTAGATGAAAGTCTTCTGACATATTTAAAACTGATTTCGAAATTATTTATTTCATACATGGTAACATACATGAGAGCTTATTCCTAGTGCAAGAGCCAGTTACCTTTTTGCGTACATCTCTATAATTTTTTTGAACTCGATCCAAAAATGGTTTTGTACTCAAACTACTAGATTGACTCCATGCCGAGGAATTCGTAGGCAAACTTTATATACAAGTTATTTGCAATCATCCTTTCCTATACAATATCCTATCCTATATATTGAATCCTGCATATCCTATAAATTTTAATCCTATTATATATATCCTATATTATATGAAAATTATTTATTTGGCTACCTACTCAGTAATTCAAGGGTTATGATCAATAAATTAAGTTATTATTTATAATATTCCTATACTTTTACCTTTTACCTATACCTATACAGGGTGAGTCTTTGACCACTGCGTTAATTTTAGCCATAGATTCTTGACGTGGAAAGAAACATTTTCTTCCTATAACATTTTTCCTAATTTGGCCCCGTTCAAAAGATATGGGGTGTTGAAATTTCATAAAAAAATTGCATTTTCACTTGTAATATTCAAACGACAATATCAATTGAAATTATCTCTTGTAGAAGGTTTCTGATAACACTCGTACATATTTTGGCATCAATAGATTTATTCTATTTCTTGTGGATTTCTCACTACTACTCTACAGTATTGCATGAAAAACAAATATCACTTGAACTAAAGGTCCATATCTTGTACTTCCTGGAATCATAACTCATTTTGCAGATAAAATCATTCATCATCTTTTCTCCTAAATTACACCATTCCTGAGATATTTGAAATTGAAAGGAATTGAATCGATATAATTTTGTCCAAATTTTCTGATTTTCCCAAATCCAACTCTGTGCTGAAATGATTCAATAATCAGATTTGTTCAATGTTGCCATATTTTATGTCTTTATGAAATATTTCTACAAAAGGTTGGGGAAATCTCTCCAGTCTATGGTTCCACCACTAAACACTATAGATGAAATTAACCACTGAACAATTTTTGTCTTCCATCCACCACAATATCTAAATTGCCATCTGCTGTATTTATTTTAAATGATGTCTAGCACCTTGTTAAATATTTAATCCAGAGTAATATTCCATAATAAATAGAGAAAAAGTTTTCCATCACTCACATAGGTACTTCAGTATATTTTCATGATGACCGTTGAAATAGGTAATGTATTTTCTGTCAGGACCTGTTAAATTGAAGACTTGTCTTTATGAAGAGTTGGTTCTTTATAGCTTCAGACTTTCAGGGTTCATCAAATTATATCTATTCTAACATAGGAATGCTTCAAATTAAGCTCATATGAGTTTTAAAAACTTCGAACCCAGTCTCTTAGATTTGTTTTGTACCTTTATAGAAGTTTTTTCACTGATACAACCTGGTTTACAAACTTAGGAGATAATAGAATTTGACTTAGTTTTAATATTTCTGAATGTTTGTTATGATGCATGGTTAATTAAAATTCAATCAATATTGAAACTGTAAGCTATAACTACTATAAATATACTATAAACTATCATGAACAAGAAAGATTAGAATAGAATGCATTTTCTGACCATAATCATTTCATACTGAATTGAATAATTTCAAAGTACCTGAAATTATCATTACAATATTTTCCACATTGTTTTTAAAGAAAGCTACAAATAACTGTTGACAGTTTTCAAACAGAATCAAAACAACAAGGAACCACAGAACACTATTTTATTGGGAACTACCCACCACAGAGACGTTATAATATTTTAATGTGAAAATAATTCACTCAAGTTATTCTGAGGAAAATTGCAACTGAAGATCAATAATGGTTACAGATATTATCTTTCATTAAAAAAACTTTGCAATTATTAATTTTTTTCTCTCCTGGGGTTCGATAATAAATAAATATTCTATGGTAAGGTATTAAAATTTGACATAATCTATGAATAACCATTATTCAATAATTATGTTTTTGTTTACGTGTAATTAAAACAACCAAAAATGAATGCATGTTCAGTAATCAGTCTAAACAGAATAGATTCATATAATTGATTTAACAAAAAATTTTTTATTAAAGAACACCTAGTTGATTTTTCAGAATCAAATTTAGGTGATCACACTCAATTTCTTCAAGCAAGTATAATATAATTGCACACCTAAATCTGGGAATACTTATAATCTATCCAAGTGAATTTTTATTGGAATTCAGTACAGAAAATAATCATCAAGCAAAGTAATATCACTTTAAAATAGATATTCATAGTGACATCATTCATTGTTGTTGAAGATTTCGAAAAATATTTTCATATTTTTAACAGTATCATATCAAGAGACCTCATAGACCTGTTCAGTGGTCTCTGTCAAGGAGAAGAAACTTCAGAAATATCAGTGTTTGGAAAATCATAGAGGATTCTTTCTGGCTTTGAGTGAAAAAAAAGCACAGTGACAACCTCTTGCCTTGAAAGTTTTCATAGAAATAATGGTTTTTATGATTTGGAAATTTTAAGAAGAAAAATACAAATGTATGATGATAATATCTAATAATACTGAGGTTTTTTTTGAAATTTCTCACTAGAAAGGGATGGTTTATAATCTTTGAGTAGAAAGAAATTATAGTAGAACAACAAAAATCTATGTTAATGGTGTTGATTTTTTTTTAACAGAAAATTAGTATCTTGTATCTTCCTTCTGGATATGGACCTCATCGGATAAAACATGAGTGAGTGAATAATTTTTTAGAGGAAAATAGTGTTTTTAAAACATTCAGATTCATTAGTGGATGCTGTGGAAGGTATTTTCATTCAAACTAAACTGGACTACAGAGGGGTATTTGCCCAATGTGAAAACTCAAAATGCTTATAACTTTTTAACGCAGCTGAATATGGAAAAACCGTAATGAAAAAAGTGTTTTTTTTTATCTCAAGAACCTATGGTTGAAACTAACGCAGTGGTTAAAGACTCACCCTGTATATTTATCTCGTAAAGATGGTCAGATCGGCCCGATAGGAGGAATCCGTGGTCAAAATCGATTATGTCCATGCGTGGGTACGCGTGTAGCGTGTACAGAATGAGCTAGAGGGATGAAATTTACAGGGTAGGTTTCAGGGATGGATATCTCGCCCGAGTTCGTTATTCATCCAAGACAACCCAGTACTTTCGGCGTAACAGAAGAACTTTTTTAATAACATTTTTTGTGATTCAGTTCTGTCAATAGAGTACAATGATATCATTCTCAACTTTGACAAGCTAATACTATCGGATATATGATTTTCCCAAAGTTGAAAAAACTCGTAAGCGCTACATCTACCTAACTTGAAGCCAGTATCTTCCCCATTTTTAGCACTCTTGTACTTCGAACAGAGAACTTACAGATTTGCCTAAATGTCCGTTCGTAGGCACGATTACGTCCGAACAAAATGAATAAGAGAGCTGAAACTTTCAGGGTAGGTTTGAGGAGTAATATCTCTGCCAAATTAGTTCGGTAGTTTCGGAGTAATGGAAAAAAATTTATTTGTTTCTCATTTGTAAACGTCAGTTTCCAAAAACACAATATTAATCAAGAAAGTTTATTTTATCTAGTCACTAACTTGTAAAACTGACAGTTAACTTGCAAAATTTTCACGAGTCAGTAGTATTATTAAACATTAGAAAATTTTGTTTTATCGTCATATATGTTGAAAATCGTGGTACAATTGTTATTTCCAGTAACACAGATTTTTGATGATGAAAGAGTGGATATTGATGATGATGAACCATCTGTTGATTCAGAAACTGCTGAACTCGAGGACTGCAGAACATTTGTACTCTCCTTACTACCAAATAATTTGCTAGACATTTCGATTTTTTTGTTGACCGAATCATCGACATAACTCATCGCAATTTCGGTGCTCTTCCACCCTCCTGCACGCTTTAGGGCTAAAATATTTTCATCCGAATCCGCACCCATAGTGGCTCTAATTCTGCGAAAAGAGTGGCCGGTGTATAACTTGGGTCTATTAAACCTAAATATTCTCGCTCGTACCTTGAAGCTGCTTTTGCAGGTAATAAACTTGAAGCTACACTGCTGGCTGCCTCAATAATTTCTTTTGGTACATTCATTTTCGGTTTCGCCAAAACAAATCTTCCATTCGCCAGTAACAACCCTCTTACGTTATAGGTATACTATAAATTACACTTCTCGAATAAAATTTGTCTGTTTATGCAATTTTATCATACAAATACATTGGTACCGTTTGCATTCTCGACAAACTAATACTTCCAGAAAAAAACATTCAATAAATACTCGCTAGTAGATCTGCATCGAAAAGTCCCATAGTCATCAACTACCTAGTATAGCGTAGTGATTATCTGTCTTGGAACCCACCCTGAAGTTGTCGGTTTGTAACCAAGTAGAACCTAATTTTAATTTTAGTATTATATGGGTGGCTTATTGAGATCACCTCGTTAATCAAGAGATTCTATATCTAAAATTCCGTGAAATCAGCATTGCATTGATCAATCTGACATATCAGTTGAAGTATTCTGTGAATTCCTTGATGAGCGATATTTATGAAACCCACTGTCTTTTTAATCAACATGCTTTTATTTTATTATTAGCTTCACTTGTATTGTATGTTTGCTTCTTTGTATGTAACTCTCTGAAGTTGGCTGCAGAATGCGTCGGTACAAAAAACTGTATGCAGCTCTCGGAGAGAGAGCCTTGTCGAACACCTCTTCTTTCGTGTTTTTTCAAAAGTTTTCGGGTTTTCTGCGTGAGGGATCTTACTTATTCAATAAAATGGTAATGATGCATATACAGGACGGGTTCTTATTCCTAGCAGCTAACATGTCATCGATTCATATACAGGGTGTTTTATATGCTTGCATATCTCTGCTTTATTTGAATTCTTTTATGCTTGCTGCAAGTTTTCGGATTGTATTGCTTACCGGATGTCTCATTTAATAATACAATGTTATCGATTGATATACAGGTTGTGCAATTTAGAAATCGTTATTTGTCAATTCTCTTAGCTTCGAATGATTGTTAATTCTTCTTAGCTTCGAATGAAAGCAAGATAAACTATAAGTGGCAGATCTACAATCCTCTTGTTCTAAATTAAAAAAACTACCTAAAAAATTGAAAATAAATAATAGTTATGAAAAAAACTAACTAAACACGCTTTTGTTTAGAATCAAACTAAAAAGTAAAAATGAATTTTAAAAAGTTTGAATTAAGAATAATGTAAATGAGAAATATATTGTAAAAAGCGTGAGGTGCATTTTAAGTCTTCATAAAAATGATAATCCTTCTACTAATATCTGTCAATAAATTATTGACACTATGCACCTCACTCTTTTTCACAATACTATACATTCATTTCGTATTTACATTATTCATAATTCAAACTCTTTAAAATTTATTTTCTACTTTCTACTTGGTTGGATTCTTAACAAAAGCGTGTTTTTTTTTTTAGTTGTTTGAAACTATTATTTATTTAAATCTTAACACTGAGATTATAATATTATTCTCCATACTCTACAAAGCTAAAATAGTCTCGATACCTGAACACTTCTGATAATACAGGGTACGAAAAAGTTAATCGAAAATTTTTATGACGCTTTCGTTTAACTGAGCAGAATGCTGACAAAAGTTTCTAAATATTTGAAATTTGTGAAGTTGGTTGAAATCTGTATCAATAGTATTTGCTGAAACCGATTTTTTCATACTAGTTCAGTCAATCTGTAATTTGGTGCGGGTATAATTACCCGCTCGATGAAATTTGGTACACTTGTTGAAAATGATGTAACGATGTAACTAAGCTACCTTTGCGATGGCCTCGCTGAAATGTTAGCGGTTTTTGAAAAACTCAAAAACTCAAAAAAAGTAAAAAAATGCATTTTTCTCGAATTGTATGCATTGTACAGAAAATTTTATTGAACAAAAATGTGGAGGACGTTGCGATCTACATTTTTTGTCATTGGTGCAATGCTGCACGACTAAAATCGCACAAAGTAGTTGGCGCTAAAGTATCAAAAAGAGTGTTTTTCATGTTTTTCGCCCTGAAAATGTTGCTTTAATGCAAAAGTTTAAAGGTAAAAGTTGTTCCTTACATTATTATCAACAACTTTTATTTTAACATTTTTTCGTATAACTCACCATTTACAAGATATAGTAATACATAGCGCTGCATATACAGCACTGTTCTGCTAACGGTAGTTTTCTCGGTCCTATGGTGACTTTCTCCGGCGACGTTGGCATAGTTTCTAACAAAAGGGCCGGTTTGGTCACCTGCCCTATTCATTAAGGACCGTACATACAAAACTGAATTAAACGTTTACTTGAAAATTAAAACTCAAATAATGACTTTAATTGAATTGTTGTTTCCCTTATCCAAATTTTCAAAACCTCTTCAAAAATCTGTTTAATTGATGACATTTTTTAAAAATGAAAAACAAAACTGAAAAACATTAAAAATTGTCTTTGTTAATAACATTGAGAGTTCAACAAAACAATTCATAACAGAATGCGACTCAAAAAATCAAATAATGGATAATACTTGTCAAAAACAAATTAAAATTTTATTCATTAAAGTTTAATTGCTAAGAAAAATTAAATTAGTAAAATCTTGATTTGAACGTGCACTACCGATGTGTTCTCATACTGCGTACAACAGTATATTTGGATTTTTCATTCTTCTGCAAGCTGTAGCTTCAAAATGGTAAGTTGTACAAAAATAATGTTTAAATAGAAGTTGTCGATAATAATGTAAGGAACAAGTCTTACATTTAAACTTTTGCATTAAAACAACATTTTCAGGGCGAAAAACATGACAAACACTTTTTTGATACTTTAGCGCCACCTACTTTGTGCGCTTTTAGTCGTGCAGCATTGCACGATCGCAACGTCCTCTACATTTTTGTTCAATATAATTTTCTTTACGATGCATACAATTCGAGAAAAATGCATTTTTTACTTTTTTTGAGTTTTTTGAGTTTTTCAAAAACCGCTAACATTTCAGCGAGGCCATCGCAAAGGTAGCTTAGTTACACCATTTTCAACAAGTGTACCAAATTTCATCGAGCGGGTAATTATACCGTCAAAACGATTTATTTTTCGACAGATTGACTGAACTATACCGTGAGCATGATGACTCCCGATCGGAATGATCATGAGAACGAAATGTGGTTGGTTCGACTGTTCGAATATCTCGGCGTATTTAGTTATTCTGTCAAATCGGCCTAGTAGTTTAGATATAACGAAAAATTTTTTTGGAATTACTCTTTTCAAAATAAGTGTTTTTCACTATTCATTGTCATAATAAATATAGTGATTTAAATTTTTTTTAATAATCTATCAATATTATTTTGGCATTGTTGATTTCTACGTTAATCAAGGAATATTTTCCATTCCAGATTCAATACCAACAAAGACAACTTCCTCAGTTTAACAGAGTTGAAACGTATGATGGAAGTTCTTGGTGCCCCTCAAACTCACCTGGGTCTCAAAACTATGATTAAAGAGGTTGATGAAGATGACGATGGTCGTTTATCCTTCAGAGAATTTCTTCTAGTCTATAGAAAAGCAAGAGCAGGTGAACTTGACGAAGATTCTGGATTGGCACAATTGGCGAAGTTAACTGAGATAGACGTTGATAAAGTTGGAGTTAACGGGGCTAAGAATTTCTTCGAAGCTAAGGTATTACTTGACTTATGGGTTTCCTAGAATAAATTTCTTTTTTTTTTAGGAAATGTAGTGCTTTTCTTGTGGGTCTTCAATCTATAATTTTCAGTTTTTAATACTAACCCTGTAACATTTATACATCCTATAATAAACACCCCTTATAAAGGTTGCAGCGGAAGAACATCTCTCTCCATTGATGAGCGGTTTAATGAAAAAAAAAATGAATAAAAATCTCCGATAATAAGACAATTCCTTAGAAAAGTTTATCTTTTATTGTGCACTTCTCCTGATGGACAATATCATGGTCCTCAATTTTTTTTTTTTCGAAATATTCTAGTCAATTTGCATGGTTCTTGATAAATCTTTTTCATTTTCATCTTTTCATTCACCATATATTTCCATTATATTATTATTTGTCAAATCACCGTAAGGAGTTTATCATTACTGGGGATTGATTTCTATTTAACTCTCCCTATAATAAACTTATTGATACCACTTTGTTTCAACAGATCGAAGAACAGAAGAAACTGAGTAAATTTGAAAGTGAAATCAGAGAAGAACAAGAAGAAAGGAAGCGTCTAGAAGATGAGAGAGCAATCAGGCGGCAACAGTTCTTAGAAAAAGCAGCAGTATTCAAATAATCAAATATATTCTTTATGCTTGTTAATATTTATAAATATTTTATTTTAATTAAGGTTTGACTGACTTTTCCTTATAATTTAAATTACTTTCACCATAGCACAAATTTGAATGTAGTAAAGTATTTCAATAGAATTTGCAATGATACCTTCAATGAAACAACCTGCTTTATTTAGACTTTATAACTTTTCTTAGTCATTTTGTAAATAAAGGGTAGTTAAGATTGAATGTACAAATACACATAATTTTATGAACTTTCTGTCGTTTGATTCATCCTATTTAGGGTCCCAGAATCCGATTCCGAACATTGATCCTTTGAAAAGCAGGACCTCGTGAAAGTCCCTTTCAGTATCCAGAGTTTCTCTAGAAATTGTCGAATATACGTATTATTTTTCTCTCCTGGCCATTTCTCTGGCTTCTTTTGCTTTTTCCAATTTCAAAATGGAGATTCTTTACATGCTTTTCAAACACTTTTGAAGAAACTTTGTTTGTGAATGGCAGATGAACTTGAAAATGTCAAATATCTTAGCTTGTTTTGTGAACAGGTTCCATATGATAGATAGATAGATAAATACCTTTATTTCAAATTATATTCCCATACAGAAAATCACAAAATGAAACAGTGTCCTAAATAAATACTACAAAAGAAAAACAATCAATTTGCACCCAAATAATCTTCAAGACAGTGGCGGCGTAAAGGGGGCGGTCCGCCCCTGGGTGCCAAGCATCAAGGGGTGACAACACGGTGACAAAGAAATACGCCAAAATCTTCCTCTAAGAGGACATAGAGAAAGGATTTCATCAGACAATAGAGGGAACTTTTTAGAATTAGTTAATCTATTGTCAAAATATGATCCAGTGCTAAAAGAGCACAAAATTAGAATTGAACATGCTATCGCCTGTACAAAAAGTAAACAGGTAGATTCTTATTTGTCTAAAGACATTCAAAATGAGTTCATCAGTCTTTGGGGAGAGAAGTGAAGAATAACATTTTGGACGACATAAAGAAAGCTAAATATTTTGGAATTATTTACGATAGTACACCAGACATATCACATGTTGATCAGATGAGTTATGTAATCAGATATGTTCATATTGAAGGCGATCAAGTTGAAGTGAAGGAATCATTTCTAGGTTTCTTCCTATAGCTGGAAAGACTGCAATCGAACTTACGGAAAATATCCTTACGCAGTTAAAAAGTGATAACTTGGACATTCATCTATGTCGGGCTCAAGGATATGATAACGCTGCAACCATGGCAGGAGTTCATGGTGGTGTGCAATCTATCATTAAGGAACACAATCCTAAAGCTTTGTTTATGCCTTGTGCTAAATCTATGTGGGGTGCACTCTTTCAGGAGTATTAGTTCAAGTGTAACATTTTTTGGAACAGTAGAAAGAGTTTACACGTTCTTTTCGTCATCCACACATAGATGGGAAATTCTAATGAAAAGTGTAGGCGTATCGGTCAAAAGACTAGTAGATACAAGATGGAGTGCTCATCACGATGCTGTTAAGTTATTGAAGAATAATTTTGAGAAACTTGTATCAACACTCGAAGAGATGTGTGATCCCAGAAGCAGCAGAGAAAACGTCGATACAAGAGAAGCAGCATCCACACTCTTACCCGCTTTATGTCACTTCAGTTTTTATGCTACCTCTCTTTTTGGTGTGAAATCCTAGAAGAAGTTAATCAGACACAAAAGTATATCCAAACATCTGGACTTTCGCTGGAAAAGTGTGTTATAAAAATTAAAGCCCTAAAAATTTTTCTTCAAACTCAACGTATACAAATAGTGTAAAGAGCTATTTCCTACGCAACTGAGAAATGTGAGGACTTGGATATCTCCGTTGAAAGAAGAGGAAGGAGGAGATTCCGAAAACGAATGCCAGGAGAAATGTCCTAAGATGTTGGACTAACATTGCCAGAAGAGTTGCATAGAGCTATGTTAGAATGTCTTGATAGATTTTACGAAGAACTAGAGCATCGCTACAAAGCAATGGATGATATTCTCATAACATTTGGTGTTGTTCAGTCTGAAACTCTACTTACAGAAGAAGAACTTCGTCATAAAGTTCCAAATCTTACAAAAATCTATGATGAATTTTCTGCAGAGGACATTATTTTGGAGATTTTGCGACTGAGGCGCCACTTGGAAGCTGCCAGCATTTCTCTTCAAGAAGCGATCCAATGGACTACCTTGGAGCTTCTGAAATTTATTGTAAAATGGGACTATTCTGAGTCTGTTTCAAGTCTAGCTCTATGTCTAAGATTTTTTTAACTATTTGTGTTTCGGTGGCTACTTGTGAAAGAAGTTTCTCAAAATTAAAGTTAATAAAATCTTACTTAAGATCTACAATGAGCCAACACGACTTTCCAGTCTATCCATATTGTCCACTGAAAAGGAGAGGAAAGTAAATTTTGATAATGTCATTGAGTATTTTAGCAAAATAAAGTCACGTAAACACGTTTAATATTTGTCGTTTTATTTTGAGGGTGCTCGATAGAAAGTCGCCCTGGGTGCCAACCTATGCTACGCCGCCACTGCTTCAAGACTATATGGCTCCAGCTCTACTAAAAATTTTTTTGTCCTAACTTTAAACTGTTTGTAATTACTAATAGGTTTGAAATGGAATGGTAATTTATTAATACACATATAGGATGGATTTTCTCAGAGAGAGATAATCTATGATATGGGAAGTTAATGTTTGCTGTTCTTGTGTTGTAACTCACATTTGTATTATTTGTTAGAAATACAGCTTTATTTTTATATAAATGCATTAAACATTCATGGATGTATAATCGACTTGACTGCTGAGCTCACTCCCCAAAAAATTATCCCATATCTGATCAAAGATTCGTAATTTGCGTAGTATATAGCTCTTTTCGTATCACTATCAATGTACTTGTTCATAATTCTAGTAGCATAGCATACTTTGTTCAATTTATTCAGCAGCTCCTCTATATGCTTTGTCCATTGTAGAAACTCATCAATAAAAACCCCCAGAAATTTGGTAAATGCCGATGACTCAACTACGTCCTCACCTAAATTTACCATTAGCTGATCCTTTTTCAATCTGTTCGAGCGAAAAACCACAACATCCGTCTTATTTTCATTTAGAATAAAATTATTTCGTGATAGCCATTCTTGAATTGTTTCGTATACAACTTCGCATTTCAGCTGCAAATCATTGATATTACCTTGTGCTATTAAAAAATTTGAGTGATCTACAAAGTTCGTTGATTCTGTGTCCTTCATCGAATCAGTTACATTGCACATATCATTGATCATTATCAAAAATAATAACACTCCGAGGATGCTACCCTGTGGAACTCCAAATTCATTCACAATCCAAGTAGATAGGGATGTTTGGCCATCTACAGTTATTTTCACACATTGCAAACGATTGTGTAAATAGGAAACCAGCCACTCCAACGCGTTTCCTACAATTCCATATTTTCTGAGTTTTTCAATAAGATACTCTCTATTAAGACAATCGAATGCTTTAGAAAGATCGATGAACAATCCCGCGACCAGCTTTCCTTGCTCTAGAAACTGCAGGATATTGTTGGTGAATTGAAATATGGCAGTCTGAGTTGACCGAACTTTCAAATATCCATGTTGTGAAGGATGAAATAGTTCAAGGCTATTGAAATAAGTTAAAAGTCTGGACATCATTGCTTGTTCAAATATTTTTGAGAAGCTGTTCAACAGACTTATCGGCCTATAGTTTTTCCAGTCCTCAGGATCGCCAGTCTTGAATATCGGAATGATCACTGACAGCTTGAGCTGCTTAGGAAATACTCCAAACTTCAGAGAATTATTCACTATATGACATAAAACAGATGAAATAGCATCAACACTCAATTTAACAATTTTAACTGGAACTTCATCAAATCCAGAACTTGATTTGTTCTTTAATTTGTTAAATATTTCAACAATCTCTTCCAGATGAAGGGCCTCAAGTAAAAGGATGTGTTATTTTCGACATTGCAAACAAATTCTAAATTGTTGAAATTTATCACTACCGTTTTACAGTGGAAAATAGTTTTTACATTAACCTCACTTCAATCCCTCAACTCATACTGGAAGAATTAACATATTGTGAAGACCGTGATCAAAAGAATTGTGGGTCTTTCAATTGTCCTTAACCTGAAATATCGCTGACAAAGATGTGCAAAATAAAAAGGGATGATTGTAACCATAACACAATTTAAGAGAACCCAACAAGCAAGCGGATCATTTAAGCCGTCTTGATAAAGATGATTTCTTATTGCCATTTTGAGAAAAACGGATTTTAACGTTGGTATCTGGTTACCTGCTGTAGCTTCCCCAAGGGATGTCTAGACATGAAGTGGCTTTTGTTGATGGAGCTTTGTTCTGCAAACGACGATTATGGTCTATTTGTTAATGTGTGCTGCGTAGCGTAGTGATTGACAATCTCGGTTCATTATTCTTTTCGACCGAAATTCGTTTCCGCCAATAGGAACATTTTGGATACATTTCTTATCGTATATTCTGGAACTTTCTGTTCCGTTTTGATATCTGAGATGACTCTATTTAGTTCAATTCTCTCTGGTGAAATGGATGAATTTCCTACAGAATGGTTAAATAAAAACTCTCTATAGTCTGTCCGCCCAGAGCATGTTCCAAATGATCTTAATGAAATACTTAATTGGACAACATTGAAAAAATATTTTGAATAGCTGTGGGATTATAACAATAAAACAAAAATTCTTTATGGATAAATAGGATGGAATAATTGATTTCAAAGACGAGACGAGTGAAATGTTAAACTAAATAAAATAATTGAAGTTATACTTGATGGATCAATATAGTGAAAATTCCTGGGTTACCTCATCTCTTCTTAGGGAACCAACCTACATTCAGATAGAGTCCAAGCCATACTGGAATACAGTCAACCAGCGACTGCTAAAGACCCAAGACGATTTCTGGTTATGGTAATCTTCTACCGAATTACTACAGATCAGAGGATTCGAGTCGTATCTGATCATAATAAATGAGTTCACAGGCACAAAACACATCAGAACAACAGCATATTATCCAGCGGCCAACTGCATGGTAGAGAGAATCCATCGTCAACTGAAGGCAGCACATAGCGAACGATGTCCTCCAAGGGTTGCGAGCGGCTTGGCTAGAGGATTTGAGAACTACCGCAGCAGAATTGCTATACTCAGATTGCCCGGGGCTTCCTAGATACTAGAACTATGGATGACGAAGAGAACACCTCCGATGCATCAAATAAAGAAAATCAAACCAACAAAAGGAAACCACCACGGAGAACGAAGAAGCTTCATTTTCAAAGATATGGCACCAGCGACGTCCATTTCTATGGCTCAAAGCATGTCTTCAGAATCTAAACGACGGACCATACGAAGTCTTGAAGCGAAACGAAAAACACTTCGTACTCAAAATAAACGGAACGGAAACGTCAGTCACGATTGGCAGACTGAAACAAGCCTACTTAATCACTGACGATGATATGCCGAGAATCGAAGAACATCTTGGAGAACCTACAGAACGACGATCGACAAGATTCGGCAGAAGGGTACGCTTCCTCAAAAGATTCT